>CM032487.1:7767594-7789973 GCA_019059595.1 Marasmia exigua | reverse complement strand
GTGAAATAATGGCTGTCACATCGTCATACTTGTAACTGGTGCCACCTTTGGGGACTGGTCCTGGCTTCGGTTTACCTCATATATTTCTTTTATTCTTCATCATCATCATCCCTTTAAGTCCCCCTGCTGGGGCACGGTCCTCCCTCAATCACATGAGGGGTTATTGCCATACTCATCACGCTTGGTAGACGGGTTTGGGATGGGTTTTTGATATAAAATGCAGAGTTTTCCTTCTCTGGGTGCTGATGATCATGCCAGCAGCTTTACCTTAGTCTCCTTTTACGACCCTCGGTAAGAGTTGGAGGGTGGCCCTATTCACTCTGGCCGGGACCCACACGGCCCCCATTGTTTATTTTATTATTATTTGCCTTTATTTGTATTTTGTTAGAAATTAAACTGTATGGCGTGGTATGATGATGACACAACTTGTAATGAAAGTTTGGCGATTAAAAACAGTAACTAACTGGCGATTTTTCGTTGCCGGATCTTCTCGACCAGAAACAACTTTTCTCAAGTAAAAATTTCCAATATGACTATTTGACTAATATATGATTCATTACTTATGAAAACTACAACGAACATATGTATTTTTGAACTAGATCTAGTTATTAGTTTTTTTAAAACGTTATAAACCTTAAACCACAATTTACCTTCCATATATCTTACTTGCTGCTACGGAACCCTTCATGGGCGAGTCCGAATCCCCCTTGGCCGGTTTTTTAAAGGTTAAAATAGCATAATGAGCTTTTTTTTGATATTTACAGCTTCGGCATGAATGGGCCGGCTCGACTGGAGTAATACCACGTCCTCACAGAAAACCGGCGTGAAGCAGTGCATGTGCTCTGTTTCGCTGCGTGAGTGAGGGTACCGGAGGCCCAATGTAGGGGAAGGGGGTAAAAAGGTACGCACCCACGCAAATGCGCACTTGTGACACCACTGGTGTTGCAGGTGCCCATGGACGGCGGCAATTGCTTACCATCAGGTAATCCGTCGGCTCGTCTGCGACCTATATCATATATATATACTATATATATATATCTATATTATAGATACTACCGCAGTTTTGAACCGTCCTATATGAGGACACAAGTGCTATTTTTGTCATACCGGTAACTCGAACGGGCGGCTGACGTTACTGTTATAAGAAGTGTTCTAGTTTAAGACTGTGATCGGAGTGCAATGCTTCTAGCGCATAGCGTTTATTTTCATTTTCTGTTAAATGTGTGCCTTTCTATATGCACAATGCGATTTTCGCCGAATTTTTGTTTTTTCACTGTGGTAGACGAGTATCGGCATGTGTCCCGGATGCTACGATTTTGCAAACGTGTGTGTGCTGGACACCCGCGCATCATGTGCGAACCCTTGAAGTCAGCGCCCTCTGCGCCGGAACCGCCCAGTTCACGGGCGCTGAAAACAGCAAGTGCTCCCTTCATCGCTTCGTTGGGGAGTCGCGGGGGGGGTGCGCAAGTCACAACGCGTCTACAGCCGCTCAGTCGAGCGCTGCGGTAGCGAGAGAGGAGAGAGTGCACGCCACGGGTGTGCGTGGGCGTGTCGTTAGTCCCTCTGAAAATTTCGCTTAAGAACAGGATCCCGATTGGGGTATCCGGACATAAAGTACAATAAAGCGCCTACTATCTAGCCGTGCCGCAACTGTGAGAGGGAACCGATGGGACTGAGTCTGTGATATTTTTTAATACTATCCGATACGTGTCAACTTCTTCATATTTTTCCCTATCACCAGGCGACGTAGAATATGCCAATATGATTTGAAAACTCTAGAGGTGTTAAAAGTAAAATGACGTTCAGCCTTATACATCTTAAACCTACCTGCTCGACTGTTCCACCTTCAAGAGCTGGAACTTGCTGAAACAGCACTGTCTGGAATGTCTCAGGTCTGTGGCAGCACAAGCTGAGTCACCTCCTTTGCTTTATATAATGGACTTAATTCATCAGCACCCAGAGAAGAAAAACCTCTGCATTTATATCTAAACGCCGCGCCAACCCCCTCTGCCAAGCGTGGTGAGTATGTCAATTCCCCTCATGTAATTGAGGGAGGGCCCGTGCCCTAGGCAGTGGGGACTTAAATGGGCTGACGACTGATGAGCCTTAATTTGCCCCTGCTATGGTTCTTATTATGTATCATGTCTTAATAAGCAATAAACGCCTTCTTTTTTGTTGTATTTGTATACAATATCCCCCACTGCAGGTATAATAAAATATAATAATATCCTGCAACCGGAATTCGGCTAAGGCGGCCAATCTCACGATCAGCCACTTATGCAGGACCTATTATAGTGCTCAAGTGTGTGCACTCTCTATTCGCTTGCCCTTATATTCCGATTGGACACAGTGTGCTTTGAGTAGGCCCTGTATGACACTACGGAGAGGGATCGGGTGCAGGACCAACGGCTTAACGTGCATTCCGAGGTAACGGATTCAAGACCGCCACGTAGAGACCCCGGGCTTGCACAGAAGGTAAGCGGTTTTCCGCCGGCATAAACACCCGCAAACATCAGTGGAGTCAAACTGCCTGCCACCTTTAAACTCCACCTTTCCCTTCGTAATTTTATAGAGGCACGGTAATGTTTTTGAATTCTTTTTCAAAACTGCACCATTATTACGCCTGACCGTATTAATTTTGTGGCTCCTGCTGATGATGGAAGGTCCATCTTCTCAACGTAGGAAGTTAAAGGATAACTCTTTTACACGCTGTACTCACAATTAGTTTTTTTATTTGGCGAGTGGTGGAAGAGGGTGGAGGAGGAGGTGCCAAAAAAAAAGAGACACTAAAAAGCTTGAAAAAAAAATTTCCTGTGAAAAAAACTGCCTTCAAAGCTACGAACTAAGAAGTGCAAAACAATGTTTCCAACACTTCATCATCATCATCATCATCATCAGCCTATCGCAGTCCACTGCTGGACGTAGGCCTCTCCAATTGTTCGCCACTGTGATCTATCCATGGCTTCTCGCATCCAGCTCTTGCCAGCAATCCCGCGCAGATCGTCCTCCCACCTAGCCAGAGGGCGCCCTACATTACGTTTTGCCAAGACGGCGGTCTCCACTCCAGAACTCGTTTACCCCATCGGTTGTCGGTTCTGCGGCTAATATGGCCCAGCCCACTGCCACTTAAGCTTGCTAATCCGGTGAGCAATGTCGATAACTTTGGTTCTCTGCCGGATCACCTCATTTCGGATTCGATCTCGGAGAGAGACGCCGAGCATTGCTCGTTCCATAGCCCGCTGAGCGACCTTTAACTTGTGGACCAGCCGTACCGTAAGTGTCCACGTTTCGGCTCCGTATGTCATGACGGGTAGGACGCACACACATACACTTTAAATGACATTTTATAACAATACACTCGAGAAAAGGTTTTACCGAAGGCGGCGTCTAATCGCTGTTGAATAATTGAATGTTGTCTTAAATTACAAGATAGTATTGGGCTTTACCTTTTTTTATAAAGCTATCTAAGTTTTTAATTATAAACAAAGACATATTATTATTTTCGTATATACATATCGAATCACTAGATGGGAAGCAGCCAATCAGATTGTTCCAGATAGAGTACCTAGAACAAGCAAATCGTATAGTGTTGTCAATTGATGGGAAAATATCGATAATAGTTTTGCTACCGATATAAACTTTAATTGTACTTTATGAAAGTTTATTGACTGGTGTTAGTAAAGTTGACAGAGATCCAGTATCTGTAAAATATGAAACGCCTACCCAAATTCTTAAAAAAAGTATATTTATTATTTATTTTCCTTGTTCAATTTTCTCGTAAAACATAATACATAGATAATATGAAAGCAATATTCCTGAACGTAGCCAATACATTTGACTGGGCTATGGTTTGAATGGGCCGGCTCGACCGGAGTGATATCCACGGCCTCGCAGAAAACCGCCTTCGCTGAGTGAGTGTGGGTACCGGAGGCCCACTTGTGACTCCACTGGTGTCGCGGGTGTCCGTGGGCGGCGGCAATCGCTTATCATCAGTTGATCCATCTGCTCGTCTGCCACCCTATCACATAAAAAAATTGTGAATATCACATTGATAGATACTGTTTAATAAACCAATTTCACCTCAGTGGCACGGTGGTTAGGGTATATGAATACATGCGCGAATAAATACCAGTCTATCAAAACCGGTATTTATTAGCGATTGTGCTCAAAGAATTTCTAAAATCTGATTGCAGATCACCTCAGATGGATTAATTTAGAACTTTTTTTCCTACGTATTAAGGGTTATTTTTAAAGAATCACGCTCCGTAATTTTGAATACCACAGGACATGACGACTGGCTCGATCGGTGTGCTAGGTACCACCTCCACGGCCTAACATATAGGTAACGGCGGCGCCTGCGCTCTGTTTTGCCTATCGAGTGAGGGTACCGGAGGCCCAATGGGGTATAAAAGTTGGCAGCGTACTTATGACTCCATTAGTGTTACGGGTATCTATGGGCAAATTCAATTACCATCAGATGTTCTCTCTACTCGACCTCCACCTATAAAAACACATTTAAATCTAAGCCTTATAGGTATAATAATAGCAATATACAAATTAATATTTACATACATATATGCTAAGGCTTGAACCTTGTTGACCTATCTACATGTATGTGCTTCTTTGTCTGTATGTAATCAATTTCTACATTACGTTCGCCAAGACGCGGTCTTCACTCCAGAACTCGTTTACCCCATCGGTTGTCGGTTCTGCGGCTAATATGGCCAGCCCACTGCCACTTAAGCTTGCTAATCCGGTGAGCAATGTAGGGCGCCCTCTGGCTAGGTGGGAGGACGATCTGCGCAGGATGGCTTGCAAGAGCTGGATGCGAGAAGCCATGGATAGATCACAGTGGCGAACAATTGGAGAGGCCTACGTCCAGCAGTGGACTGCGATAGGCTGATGATGATGATGATGAATCAATTTCTATTTTTTTACCCGACTAGGGCAAAGCAAAAAGGAAAGTTATGATTTTGATCTGTATGTATGGTTGTTCATCTGTTCCCTCATAACTTCTAAACTATATATCATATTTTGACAAATGATTGTGTCGTTAAAAGCGTCTTGATTGTCTTTTAGTTATAGGTGAATTGGCATTACGTTAAATTGACTACAGCGCCCTCTTGGAGACTTAGAGGAAACAACTAAAAAAATTTGCTTGACGGTACCGTATGGTGTATCAAATGAAAGAGCTTTTTTAGCACATTTCAAATATGTAATTTTATTTACATAACTAAAAACATGTTGAATAAAAATAAAGTTTAAAAAACCTAAACCCGACTACCAAAAAAACACGTTCTAAAAAGTACGAAACAAGAAAATTGTCTGTGCTGAAATGATTATGCCGTATTGCCGTGGTCGTACGCCACCTACTGTAGCAAAACATATTCATTATAATAATAAAATAAAATCAATGTGGCATAAGACCACGGCGATATGGCGTAATAACTTCAGCAGAGACAATTTTCTTGTTTCGTACTTATTCGTTTTTTTTATAGTCGGGTTTTAGTTTATAAACTTAATTTTTGTTTGTGAATGTCATGTTGTAATAGTTTGTGAACCTGTGGTTAATAAACTATTTACTTACTTATTTTACTCGATTAAATCATCGATTGTTCTCAACACTAGTGCATGCAAGCAAGTCTAGCCTAGTACACACACCGCTCCTTGAATCGGAGCGGATGTGAGTTAATCAAGTTAGCTAACAGCGTTACCTGAGTGGCGAAAGGTTACCTACTCCTGCCATACGAAATAACCTGATCATTAGAGCGAAAGGAAGTATGATTTTATTAAGATAAAAATACCTATATATAATCTGTCAAAATGATGTAAATACTAGTTACAGATAGACGATCCAATCACACGTAAGGTCGTATTTATATTTTTTTTAGATATTTCGGCTCTACCCGAAGATATCTTGCCGATGTCAAGTTACGTATTGAGAATAAGTGGGTACTCGAAGTCAGCCAAAGTCACAGTCAATCAATAAAACGCCAGTCTTTTACGCTTAATCGACCTACGGATTCTGCCAATACCACTCTAAACACAAGCGCGGTTTTTAAGACGCTATTAGGTCCAAGCAAGTTGTCCCGTGACAACTTACTCGAACACAATAGCAGTGTTAAAAATAATACAATTCAACGATTCTTATTATCAGGATCATTTGGCAGGCACTTCACTGCACAAATAACCACCAAATTCGTTCACTTTTTTTTTCTTTTTTCTTTATGGCTGCTACTGTGTTGCCTACGGCGAATGTCGAGTGATTAAAGAGACACGTTAATTTAATGGTTATTGACCAGTGTGGCGAGTTTAATCCTTTTGATGTTTATTTTAATTGAGTTTTTCACCAAGCACCATCTAAAACCAGGACAGAACAAAACATACACAAAGACGTCACAATATTAAAGGGAGATTCGTTCACTAAAAACCACTAGGTACTAATATAAAACCATTGAAATGCATACGCGGAGTATTTGACTCTTACCGCCAGAATCCGGATTAATAATAGGACGGAGTAATCTGACAGATGCAAATGTCAAGTCCCCATACATTTTGGCGATTTGCATTTTGCAAATCTATGGGAATGACACATTGACACCTGTCAGTTTACTGCGTCTATTTAATAATCCGACCAATTCATTTGTTGAACAGCTCATTAGCGGCTAGTTTCTTGTACAATGTTCAGTATTTAGAAGATTCACCAAAAAAAAAAACAAAATCTAATTTAGGGAAAAATATATATAAATTATTCTAGGTACGTAAAATTACGAGGTACGAATTATGCTATCAATAAAATTCCAGTACCTACTCAGAGCCTTGAGATGCGACACACAAAAAGTAGGGCGTAAAAAGAATACAATCGAATTTTATTTTATTACAAAATTATATAGTTTCACGGCACTTTACTGCACATAAAAAATCAACAGGCATTTTCTTGGGAATCAGATGATCTAGAATGTATTCTGAACTTAGGAGGTCTTGTCACTCATAGCGATTTCGCCCAGCCAACCTTTGGGTAGAGAAGCGAAACGGTGTATTGGTAATAGGGTAAGAGTGTGCAGAGGAATATGATAAATGAATTAGATATAATATGTAAGTATGAGATTTAATATCACGTTTTAGGTATAATAATGTAGAAATGTGTTGTCCCAATTTTTTGTATATATTTTTTCTGTGCCTGATATTTCAGTTTCACGGTCACCGCCCACCCAAGTCTTCTCTTATCGTGTGGGCAGTTAAGCCTTCGTGTCAGAATTTCGAATCGCAAGGGACGTCTGGCTACCTACTCCAGTAAAATAAAATTAAAGCCTCTTGGAAAAAAATAACAATCATTTCCAAGAACCGGTTATTCTAAGAAACTTTTTATAAATTGGCACGTTGTTATTTTTTTTTTTATAATATACTTATACGTTTACAGTGTGTGGCTCGAAACCGTTTTTTATATTTATGTTATAGGAGGCAGACGAGCCGGCGGATCACCTGATGGTAAGTGATAACCGCCGCCCATGGACACCGGCCTGGGTCACCGGCATGATGTGTCCTTTTTTGTTTCAAAATTGATTCACGCCAAAAGCGGCCACTTTTGCCGGTGATCCTAAATTCAAGTGCTAAAGCAGACCAAACAATAAACCAAGAATTAAATAAACAGGATAGGTGTTTCACAGGCCGTGTGGTGCCCGGCAGAGTAGAATAGGCCACCCTCACTCTTACCGAGGTGTCGTAAAAGGCGACTAAGGTAAAGCTGCTGGCATGATCATCAGCACCCAGAGAAGGAAAACTCTGCATTTATATTAAAACCCTCGCCAACCCGTCTGCCAAGCGTGGTGAGTATGGCAATTACCCCTCATGTAATTGAGGGAGGCCCGTGCCCCAGCATTGGGGACTTAAATGGGCTGATGATGATGATGATGATAGGTGTTTGCCGGTTGTAACCCCGAAATTGTTTAAACTAGAGCTGGTTTAGTGGCAAAAAATTAAGATCGATTGGATTTTATTTAAATTGTTAGCATCTAAACTGGATATCTTTTTAACAATTTCGAAGTTCGACAATCTCGAAAAGAACTTAAACTATTTATTCAATACCTATAATTAACTTTTTGGTCTGCTTCCTACTCAAAATATGAATTACCGCCAAAAATGGTCAATGGCGTTAATCCAAATTTCGAGTGCAAAAACAGTTAATTATAAGTACTGAATAAATACTATATATTCTTTCCGATAGGGTCGATTTTCGAAATTGTTAAAAAGATATCCGGTTTAGTTGCTATCAATTTAAATCGACTGGTGTCACTGGCCTTAAGGTGACGGGTAGGGCACACTAGCGACGCCAATCGATTTTAATTTTTAGCTACTAAACTGGATCTATTTGCAACAATTGCGAGGTTACAACCTCTTGGCAAACATTTTATACTATTTATTAAATCACCATGCACAAATGCGGACCCAACATTTGTACGCGAAAAATAGATTCACGCTAAAAGTGGCCGCTTTTGGCGGTCATCAATTTTTCGCGTACAAAAACGGACCCAACATTTGTGCGTGGTTATTTAATAAATAGTATAAGTGTTTGCCGAGAGGTTGTAATACCGAAATTGTTTAAAATAGATCCGGCTTCATCATCATCATCATCAGCCCATTTAAGTCCCCACTGCTGGGGCACGGGCCTCCCTCAATCACATGAGGGGTAATTGCCATACTCACCACGCTTGGCAGACGGGTTGGCGAGGGTTTTGATATAAATGCAGAGTTTTCCTTCTCTGGGTGCTGATGATCATGTCAGCAGCTTTACCTTAGTCGCCTTTTACGACACCTCGGTAAGAGTGAGGGTGGCCTATTCTACTCTGCCGGGACCACACGGCTATCCAGCTCCGATAGATCCGGCTTAGTAGCTAACAATTAAAAACGAATGGTGTCGCTAGTTAGGGCTGCCCGTCACCTTAATAGTTATTCCGTTCTAAAATGGAGCTTGCGACTTGCAATTGTAGTACCTACCTACTTGTGTAACATTTGTGCTTGAGTTTGCTCTATGCTCGTTCCCGGTAATCATAATTGCATACAGATAGTGCATACGTGCAATGCACAAACCTGAGAAGATGTGTCTGTGTGTGGTACACAATTATACAGGGTTACTAATAAATATTTAATAAATATTTAGCCGTGTGGTCCCCGGCAGAGTAGAATAGACCACCCTTACTCTTACCGAGGTGTCGTAAAAGACGACTAAGGTAAAGCTGCTGGTATGATCATCAGCACCCAGAGAAGGAAAACTCTGCATTTATATCAAAACCCTCGCCAACCCGTCTGCCAAGCGTGGTGAGTATGGCAATTACCCCTCATGTGATTGAGGGAGGCCCGTACCCCATCATGGTAGCGATAACTGCACCGTGGGAGAGCCACGCTTTTTCATGAATGGACCAGAAGGTGTGATACCGCGGCCTCAAAGAAAACCGGCGTAAAGCAGCACTGTGCTGTTTCGTTGCGTGAGTGAGGGTACCGAAGGCCCAATCCATGTGAAAGGGTGGTTGAAAGGTTGGCAGCGTACTAGTATCGCGGGTGTCCAGGGGCGGTGGCAATCGCTTACCATCAATTGATCCGTCTGCATGTCTGCCACCTATCACAAAAAAAAAGAAACAACATATACCTACATTAACTTGAATTTGTACCTTCAGCATCAGTGTTTTCTAGAACGGGTATCTAGAATATTGAGTTGTATTCTTATTGTGGCTTAAATGTTATTGCATGGTGTTTTTAAAATATCTATACAGGTTGTAATCGATATCATGTCAACATATACCAGTTGATCTAGACCCCAATTCTCGTGCTCGTGATATTTATTTTCATACGACATATATCACTAAAACTATTTTTTGTATGGGTTTCTAGTGATATCCGCCATGTTTTAAATGTCACGAGCACGATAATTGGGCTTCTTGATTCTTTTCTAATGGTCACTAAGGAATCCGTATTCTAGGAAGGAGATTCTACATTTTTGAACCTGGTAATTACAATGAAGCGACTGCCACGCTTCATTGTAATTACTAGGCTCAAAAATCTAGAATCTCCTTCTTAGAATACGGATTCTTTCAAACGAAGCGTGAAGAAGCATCTTGCGGGCCAGTATGGCGGTGCAAATGATGCCTTGACATCGCTTCCGTTTTCGCCTTGAAATTGCAATGCGGGCTCATCTCTTGCTTACCATCAGGCTGAAGAGAGCCAATACACTGAGCCTCTTTAAAAAAAATTTACATCTTGTTGTTATTGTATTCATGTTGTTGGTCAACAAGTGTTTTACTTACTTACTTAGGTACTTACCCTGGTGTAGAAATGTGCTTCTCCTCCTGCAGGAATCTAGGGGCTGCCTCAAAGATTCTATGCTCTACTTATGTGTACCTTCGTAGTGTTGTTCTAGCTTCGTGTGTGTGATGTGGACTGTATATGCAATATAGGTACTTACTGGCGTGTGATGGGGGGTCTATCTATCAGGAGATTTATTTTAGTAACATAAAAACCACAGTTTCCAAGGTTTATAGTGCAGCTTTATTTATTGTTCACCACTCACTGTTCATCACATTACACTTTTCAATGTCACAGCGTAAATTCTTAGTTATTACAATATTGTAATCATTCTTCACATTTATTTGCAGCTAAACAATATTGGTGTGAAGCATGTTCTTTATAATTATTATGTATCCACTTATTTATGGGCACCGCGTGCTTCGTCCATTTATTTATAGGGGACATTTTAAATGCACTTGTATAAAACACACTACTACATTCGTGATTATAGACGCGAAGTGTTGTGTTGTTTATGTATTTTAATTAATAATTATTACAAGCCATGATAGGCACATAATATTGTATAAAAACGTTAAATTCTCATAGCAACTCTATCACCCGGCCCTTTCTTGTGCAGAGATAAAACGGTAACTTTTCTAAGTCTTTGAGTGCCATCATTCTAATAATGAAACGGAAACGGATGCAGTGCGCCTCAGGGTTATCATGCGTGAAAAATAGTTAATGTTCGGTAGGATTCGAACACCTGGCCTTCAAATCGACAGCTTTGGATGCAACTGAGAAGAACACTAAGATGAATAAATAAATAAAATAAATATTTCAAAACATCACATAGATTGATCTGACTCCGAGATAGGTAGCTCAAGCACCTGTGTCACGGATATCAGAATCAACAGTGAGATTACAAATATATACATATAATACTTTTTTTAAATTAATACTTATTATACTAAGAAAATACCCAGACCAATACAAACAGACATGTTCATGCACACAAATGTTCGTAGTGAGCGGGTATCGAACCCGCAACACTTGAACCAAAGGCAGCGTTCACTACCATTGTTCCAAACGGAAAAAAAAAGAGTGAACGATTAAGGAGGACGAGGATCACTGTGACGCCAATTGATCACAATTTGCAAAATAAATAACAACTTTAGGTAATGCATCGGCGAAACTAGTGCTGCCAATAGATTTGTAATAATTGTGGTGATAATGAGACGTTAATCTTCGTTTCCAGCGCTCCTTTTTCCCGCGCTCGTGCAAACTCTGGAATGACCTTCCAGCCGCGGTGTTCCCTGATCACTATGACATGTCTTTTTTAAACGAGGTTTGAAAAGAGTTCTTCTCTCACGGTAGGCAGCGGCATGACTGTGCTCCGGCATTGTTGATGTCTATGAGCGGCGGTTACCGTTTACCATCATGGTGATGGGCCGCAAGCTCGTCTACCTACTATAAGCAATAAAAAAAATCAAAAAAGTACAACGGTGAATCCATAAAGAAAAGTAGGTAAAAAGATTTTTTTGGAGACAAAATTATGTCATAATTTCTTTCTAAAAATTATAAATATTGTGGTTACCACAATATTTACAATTGCTAAAAAAGGGTCGAATGACTTGTTAAGGAGACCAAACCCTGAACCCTGAGAAAACATGGGCTAGCTTTTATAATTACTATCAGAATAGTTGCTTATATGCACATTTTATTAGATTCAAGAAGTGGAGCAGAAGATTAGGTGTGGAACTAGAGGCAAAATTTAGTTCTTAGTGAGGGTATGTAAATATTACGGAGACTCGCATTTGGGTTAACTAATCAGCCTCTAGATCTCTGCACACATCAAAGCTTTTTCACACAAGCGTGGACCACCGTTTCCTTCCTGGATAATGCTGCTTTTTTTTCAAGATTTACGAATTTAACATTTTATGTTTTTCTTTTTTCCTCAATTCATTTTATTTATTTATTGATAAAGATTTACCAACAACATATCAGTTTGCACATACAATACCAGTACAAGGATGCCTTAACCAAAAGATATGCCTATTATTGGTAAACACAGCATTATTGAACTCAATTACGACTAAAATATAGTTATATTCATCATCATCATTTCAGCCAATAGACGTCCACTGCTGGACTTAGGCCTCCCCCAATGTTCTCCACACAGATCGGTCCTGTGCCGCCCGCATCCAATGGATTCCCGCGATCTTCACCAGATCGTCGGTCCACCCTTGTGGGGGGCCTGCCACGGCTGCGGACTTCCTGTACGTGGCCTCCACTCGAGGACCTTTCCGCCCCCAACGGCCGTCTGTTCTCCTCGCTATGTGCCCTGCCCATTGCCACTTGAGGCATGCAATCGTTTGGGCTATGTCTGTAACCTTAGTTTTCCTGCGGATCTCATCATTTCTGATACGATCACGCAGGGAGACTCCGAGCATAGCTCTCTCCATTGCTCTCTGAGTGACTTTGAGCCTCCTTAATCGGCACATTGTAAGCGGCCACGTTTCGGTTCCGTATGTCATCACTGGCAACACACACGCATTGAAGACTTTCGTCTTGAGTTATATTACTTAAATTATCTACTAAGTATTAATTTTTATCTACAACTCACAATCCTTCAGCTCTCATTACACTTCCGCTTATATGTATGGATAAAATCATGAAAAATATCTATGTTATGATCCTTTATGTCATTATATGAGCGCATACACCGGTATAAAGGAGCACACCTACCCAGGTTGGTTCTACAATGAGGCAAACTAAAAAGATTTCTAGAAGGATGCCTGGGGTTGTGGTAAGGGACGGATATATGGCCAAGCGAGCGGCTGGCGATCCCCTCTGCCCCCGAGAAAGGGAGGCAATAAGGAAAGAGGGTCGCCAGCAAATGGTAGAGGCATGGACGGCCTCTCTCCAAGTGGAGAGGTACGGCCGTCCCACGCTCGCGGCGCTCGCCCCGGTCTTGGACCGGTGGCTCGAGCGCCCCCACGGGTTTTTGTCCTTCCGGACGGTACAGGTACTTACCGGGCATGGTTGCTTCGGTAACTACCTGCACCGTATTCAACGGGAGGACACTCCTTCGTGCCACCAGTGTGGCGCTGCGGAGGACTCGGCACATCACACGTTGGTGGTGTGCCCGTCCTTCGACCAACAGCGGTCCGCGCTGGTCGCGGAGGTCGGACATGACCTCTCATTGCCCAGCATAGTTGAAGCTATGCTGGATAATGAGGGGGCATGGTCGGCCTTCGCCCACTTCTGTGAGGAAGTGGTGGCGCAGAAGGAGGGCGGCGGAGCGGGAGCGCGAGATAAACCCCCCTCGCAGGGCCCGCTTCGAGCAAGAAGAGGGACGAGTTCGGCGGAGAACTCTTCGTCCTCTCCGTGGAGGTGGCCAGCCGGCAACAGGGACGGGGGTCCCTGTGCCGGCACTGCCACTGGCACCTCCACCGCTCGTTGGGGACGGCTCAGCTCTTCCGGCTGTCCCCAACCCCCCCTCCTCCTAGTCTGAGGAGGGGCGTGGCCGCACACCCCGTGTAGGGGCCTGTGGGGGAGTGGGGTTGCGGGGAATAGCCTAGTGCAGTTCCCGTGGACCCCATTCTATACCCACGGGTGGTTGAGCCCCGGGAGTTTTAGTGGGTATGCCCTCAGGCCGCTTCTTGTTAGAGGAAGCGGCCCCTCCGGGCCGCTTCCTGTACTGTACGTACTGTGGGACTCACCCTCCGGTGAGTCCCACAGTACCCTGTCGCCCCCCGGCGGCAGGGTCTGCGTAACGCATTTCTACCGGAAAAAAAAAAAGGGACGGATATATCAACCTGTTGTAGGAGACCAGGACAACTCAAGCTACCATGAACGAGCTTATGCAACAAAACCAGATCCGAAACTTTACGTCGATGTTTTATTAAATGCAATGAACGTTGAAAAACATAATGGACAGGAGTATGGTGTATTTAAACATCCTGTGAACAAAAAAACTGCATCACATGCGCAGTGCGTAGTGCGTCGCACTTTATACCACCACGACTGCGCTGGCGGTCCCGGTTTCGATACCCGGGTAGGGCCAAAAATTTGTACCTGAGTTTTTCTGTTAAGAAATTCTCAGCCCGGAGTTTGGAAGTTGGCGGCCTCGACAAGCACGTCTTAACGTGACCGTAACGGCTTACCGTTGGTTTTGCGTCCGATCCCTCTCCGGTCGTATCACACTGGTGTCCCATCGGAATATGAGGGCAAAGGAATAGAGAGTGCACTTGTGTTTACGCACACACTTGAGCACTATATTTATATCCTACTCAGGTGTCTGATCGTTGAGATTAGCCGCATTAGCCGAAATCGGTTGGCCGAAAGCCGAAACAATGAAACAAAATTAAACAAAAATTAAGTAATTCAAAAAGTAGAGCTCAAACCTATTTTTAACTGACTTCAAAAAAGGAGGACGTTCTATGTTCGTCTATATGTATGTATTGCCGTGTGGTCCCGGCAGAGTAGAATAGGCCACCCTCACTCTTACCGAGGTGTCGTAAAAGGCGACTAAGGTAAAGCTGCTGGCATGATCATCAGCACCCAGAGAAGGAAAACTCTGCATTTATATCAAAACCCTCGCCAACCCGTCTGCCAAGCGTGGTGAGTATGGCAATTACCCCTCATGTGATTGAGGGAGGCCCGTGCCCCAGCAGTGGGGACTTAAATGGGCTGATGATGATGATGTATGTATGTATGTTTTCTTTTTTTTTATTTTATGTATGTCCACAGATTTTTATTTTAATGAAAATGTACTCAAGTCTGCTATGTTTTGAAGGAAGAATAAAGGGTTTATGAAATCGTTGATTTTTTTGTACTTTTAATAAGTGTTTTCAGCTTTCAATTTGTAACACAGTTTATGGAATAAATGATTCTGATTCAGGTTGGGCGATAGATTTGAGAAATATCTTATTTTCGTTTCTCTAGGTATTATTTCTTTCTCTTAATAACCTAACACAGTAACTACCCTAAACAAAGCGAGGTTAAAATAGTAGTTAAAGAGAACTAGATTGTTTTAATTGCAAACTATTCTCAAGGTAGTACTGCCAGCGGTAAAACGATGCTATTCCTAGATTCGCGCAGTACTTAATGCTTTTAGTATTCAATTTACTCAACATTATGGGAGCGCCTAGGTTCTCAGCTTACACCTACATGAAACAGTCTAGTAATATTACTTTTAGTGCAATATTGACTTTTATGCCATAAGATCAAAGTTCAAGGATTAAATCATCTAAATGAGAAGTCATTTGCGAATATGATACCTATTATAACATGAACAAGTCATCCAGTGGGAATTATATCTAATGAATTTAAGCAAAGTACAAATGTTGGCAGTGTGGTCCCCGGCAGAGTAGAATAGGCCACCCTCACTCTTACCGAGGTGTCGTAAAAGGTGACTAAGGTAAAGCTGCTGGCATGATCATCAGCACCTAGAGAAGGAAAACTCTGCATTTATATCAAAACCCTCGCCAACCCGTCTGCCAAGCGTGGTGAGTATGGCAATTACCCCTCATGTGATTGAGGGAGGCCCGTGCCCTAGCAGTGGGGACTTAAATGGACTGATGATGATGACAAATGTTGCTCTTAATCCTGATAGTACATACTGTTAGCTACATAGGTCGGTGATATAACATTTTAAAAGAACTGATTTTTTTTTTGTGTGATAAGTGGCAGAGGAGCAGACGGATCACCTGATGGTAAGCATTTGCCTCCGCCTATGGACACCCTCGACACAAGTGAAGTCACAAGTACGCTGACAACCTTTAAACCCTCTTTCTCCCGAATCGGGCTTCCGGTACCCTCACTAACGAAGTGAAGCGCCGGTCTTCTGTGAGATTTCATGCCGAAGCGAGGCTCTCCCACGGTCGTTACGAGCATTTTAAAAGGACTAATTTTATTTATTTACTAGTGGCCCGCCCTCACTTCATTTTCACATTACTTTCAAACTGAACCAATAGATGGCGTTAGGCGTCAATTACATCGCGCAAGGGTTTTGCTTTTACAGATTATTTAATAGCTCGTCGTTTTCTATAGAATTTATATCTTCATAAACAGTATGGAAGATAAGTTTAGTAATGATCTGTATACCAAAACTTTTGTGTATTGAATCGGATAGGTATAGTGCCTCAGTATCATGCCCAAACATGCCAAGAACACTGTAAGCGTGAAATTATTTGTTTGCGTGCCTATCATATTAAGTACGCGATGTAGGCTGCCATTGCTTTGTCTCTATATATTTTGTGCTATTTCTGTTCTTCGAAACGGACACATGAACGGCTTGATTGAAAAATAGGCATACTCGGTTTTAAGACACAAGTGAAAATCAAGCCGCATTTCCCAAAGGTTTTAACAGCTGTCACACAACTTGATAGAATGAATGAGGGCTGTTAAAATCAAAGTACAAGATTGTTAGATCGCTTATCATTCCAAACACAATCTGTCTGCTCTTTGTAAATTATCCTGTCCCTTTGTTGTAGAGTACATCAGCAACCAGATCGACTGCTTCGGTAGCGGAGTGGTTAGTGGGTCGCACTATAAAGCGGCGGCTGCCCAAGAGGTTCCAGGTTCGATCTCCGGGTCGGGCCAAAAAATTGTACCCAAATTTTTGGTAAGAAATTCTTAGTGTCAGCCCTGAGTCTGATAATTGGTGGTCTTATAAACCCCCGTGCCTCGGAAAGCACGTTAAGCCGTTGGTCCTGCGCCCAATCCCACTCCGGTCGTGTCAAGATGGTATCCCATCGGAATATGAGGGCAAGGGAATAGAGAGTGCAATTGTGTTTACGCACACACTTGAACACTATAATATATCCTACGTACGTAGCTGATCGTTGAGATTGGCCGCCGTAGCCGTAATCGGCTGGAGGAGGTTTATTATATTAGCTTGCAGGTATTACATCTCTCTCTCTCTCTCTAATCTTAGTGTGTAGTTAAAACTGAGGCTCAGACTATGGTACGCTTAGACCATGATTCAGGATTTGGAGAGTCTAGTAATTACAATGAAGCGACTACCATCTGACGTTCAATAAATCAATATTTCACAACATCACATACTGACATCACACCTGACTCCGAGATAGGGGCCTTCGCATCACTTTAACAAAGAAACCAAACAAACTGAATCATCCACTTATCCCATCCTCCCCTTTCCACTTCCGAACAACACGTGCTGGACAGCGTTGCCATCCGCATACCATCCAGACAATGGCGGCGCGCACCATGAGGTTTGGTTCCTCGTTCCTGCCCCGAGCCATCAAGACATGGAATGCCCTCCCAGCTCATGTGTTTCCTCTTTCATACAATCCGGGGTCTTTTAGGCGGGGCGTGAAACGGCATCTAAGCAGGCCATCAGGGTGAGGATGGCGGACACAATGGGTACTTTGTTAGTTATTTTGTGCCTGTCAACCTCATATTTGAATTTCACGGCCGCTTACCATCAAGCTAAGTGAGGTCACCCTGATTGGCCTTTCTATAAAAAAAAATCTTGGTTACTTAGAAACTATTCGAATGTAAGTAATACATTTAACTACTATCAACTATACGTAAGATTTTTGGGCTAACAGGTATTTTAGACCTGTTAGTTGAGAAATTGCTTAAAGTGTCAATAATTATACACGCCGTGTGGTCCCCCGGCAGAGTAGAATAGGCACCCTCACTCTTACCGAGGGTCGTAAAGTCGACTAAGGTAAAGCTGCTGGCATGATCATCAGCACCCAGAGAAGGAAAACTCTGCATTTATATCAAAACCCTCGCCAACCCGTCTGCCAAGCGTAGTGAGTATGGCAATTACCCCTCATGTGATTGAGGGAGGCCCGTGCCCCAGCAGTGGGGACTTAAATGGGCTGATGATGATGATGATGAACTATACCTCCTCCCCTACGCTTAGACCATGATTTAAGATTTAGGGGACTAGTAAATACAATGAAGCGACTGCCATCTGACCTTCAATTAATATTTCACAACAGCATATACATTGATCTGACTCCAAGATAGGGGCCCTCGAAACACTTTAACAAAGGAACTTTAACCGTGGGAGAGCTAGGCTTCGGTATGAATGGGCCGGCTCGACCGGAGTGATACCACGGCCTCACAGAAAACCGGCGTGAAGCAGCACTGTGCTGTGCTATTTCGCTGCGTGGGTATATCGGGGGCCCAATCTGGGGGAAAAGGGGGGGTTTAAAGGTTGGTAGTAGCAGTGGAGTCACAAGCAGCACTTGTGACTCCAGTGATGTCACGGGTGCCCATGGGCGGCGACAATCTATCAGGTGATCCATCTGCTCGTCTGCCACTTATCACATAAAAAAACAGAAAATCCAGACAAATTGATTCATGGTTACACGTTTTAGAAACTTAACCGAATGTACGTAAATACATTTTCCTAGTATCAACTATACGTTAGGTTTTTAGTATTAATTTGAAAATGTTGAATATTAATGGATACAATATGAATACATGACGAGCAAAAACCCGACGTGATTATAGAATAAAACTTAGCACTACTAGGAAAAAAATCCGATAAAAATAAAGTTAAAAGAACTTTCTCTGACATCTTTTTCTTTTATGTTAGACTATCGCAAAAATGTCGTAGAAAAAAGTTGAGTAACTCTCAAATACTTTTTCACACGTTCGAAATCACACGTGCGTAGTAAATTCTAGCCGATTCTCGCATTTGAACTAGTACTCGTAGAAGCGTAGTTCTGAGTAGACTAGTGTAGTGGCTAATGTAAAGTTCAGTTGAACTAGCTCATTCATAATTAGCTTGTTCTTTTCACTCACTCTTGTTTTGCAAAATTTGATTCATGTGTCATGTGTTAAAATACCTTGGAATTTGTTGGTTATTTTTATTTCTTTACTTTTTATTTCGTTATTACTTCAAATTCAAATTCAAATAGTTTATTGCAAGTCACATTACATCAAGATGTTACAAATAGATAAATTGATAAAAGTAAACATGTGACGCCCTGTAAGGGCATAGCAAACTTAGAATCTAATCGTTATTACTTACTACATAATATTTTTACATCAACAATTTTTATATTTACTTGAAATAATTATGAGTTTTAAGTATTTTTATTTGAATTTTATTGTAATAATTTATCTGGATTTATTTTATTATGTATGTATTCTCAATTAATTTTAATTTAGTGTACTCTGATTTATGATATTTAAGGTATTTTTTAGGGGAGAAATAAAAAAAACATTAGTGTGAAACTCAAACTCACGAACTCTCTCCAAAATGACAATCACTCGTTCATTACATACTTTCATGATATAGTTTTTACATACATTGTTATTATCGAAGACAATGTACCCGGATAGGCCGTGACTGCAGCGACTGGTTGCAGGTGGAATTTGGCGTACCACAAGGGAGTATATTGGGCCCGACACTTTTCATTATTTATATTAGTGACATCTTGCAGCTGCAAATGAGTGGTGCAGAGATAGTATGTTATGCAGACGACACTTTGATACTCTTCCGGGATCCTTCTTGGGAAATAGTCTACAAAAAAGCCGAAGAAGGTTTGGCTATCGTTGCTGATTGGCTCAAACTAAATCTACTGACAGTTAATGCTGATAAAACTAAATATATAGCTTTTCATAAGACTCGTGCCTCTAAACCACCAGATTCGCTATCTTTTAAAATGCATGGTTGCAAACAGCGTCTTAGAAATCCCACCACATGCTCGTGTCCCCTCATTAAAAGGACAGCCTCAATCAAATACTTGGGCGTTACATTGGATGAAAATCTGTCCTTCAGAAACCACATTACTACAACGTCAAACAGACTTAGGAAAATGATATATATTTTTTAAAGCTCTCAGACATTCAGCCTCAAAGGACACCCTTATTTTGGTGTACAAAGCAATCTGCCAGTCCATTATTATGTACTGTATCAAAATGTGGGGGGGCGCTGCCAAGACTGTAATGATAGAGCTGGAGCGCGCCCAGCGCTCTGTTCTTAAAGTCTTGCTATGCAGACCCTTTCGATTCAGTACCAACTTGTTATTCCAGGAATGTAACGTTCTTAGAGTCCGTCAACTTTACGTTTTGAGAGCTGTGATGTACGTTCACAACATGACCCAGAAATCACCCGGCTACGACAAATTGCTGAAGCAACGTAAGTATAGGGTCCCCGGTCCTGAGAGTACGGACTACCTTTGCAAAACGACATCCAACTTTTCTTTTCACACGCTTATACAACAAAGCATGCCGTATGGTTGATATTAAAGCGATTCCTCTACGTGAGGCTAAGCGGATTGTCGAAATGTGGTTGATGAAGTTAGACTATACAGAGACAGAGCAACTTTTATGCTAACGATTCACTCCCTTTTACAACACGTGCACACACACATCCACACAAAAACACTCACAATCACACACCCATTCACACAGAAACAACCACACGCGCACACGTTCACACACACGCACACATACCCATTCACAAACACAGACATAGAAGTAGGAAGGAAGTATTAATTTAATCCTAAGTTTGTATTACTTTTTTTTTTTTTTACTTTAACCATTATCCCTAAGTATCTTTATTTGCCCTAGTCTTAAGCCTGAAACATAATGTGAATAAAATAACTGTGTAATTGGCTACTGCGACACAAGCAGATCTTGCTTAGTGCAGAGCCGCTAGCTTTAAGAACAAAATTGTAACATGCTTTCATGGCAATAAAGCTTATTTCATAAAGCTTATTTCATTTCATTTCATATTTTTAAGTGACATTGAATTGTTATTTTAAATCTATGTATACCGTTATTAAAAATTTGCACGCTTTTTACCTTGGAATAAAGCTACGACACTATATAGCTAACAATAATAAATAAGGCCGCCTTCGTTGTACATATCCTGTAATACCTAGTTTTAAGTTTTCATATTGTACTTTTAGTGCAATAAAAGTATATTCTTTCATTAATTTATTCATAATAATTACAAAACTAATAACAAACCTCCTTCATTTTATTTACCTAATTAACATTTACACAATTAAGTTACCTTTTCAGTCACTAGTTTTACGCTTACTTTGACGAGGTTAAGTAACCCAAAAGAGGGATGAAAGAAAAGAATAGGCATATACTCAGCAATAAGTAGAGGTGAGATGATGGTGATGATAAATTAATTCATCAAGTACATACAGTTCCTAAGTTCAAAGTAAACGCATCACTCTTTTCACTTCGTTGAACTGTTTCGCACGAAGTCTGGTAAGCTCTAAGTGTGCCACATAGATTCGAATCGAAACATATACTGCGCTGGCAAATTTATCGTTATGCAAAATCTCTTTGAACGTCTGTATATAGCGCTGCAGATATTATCGTGCACTACTGTTGAACCGACTACTGCGGAGCATGGAAATCAGGTAATATTAAATCTTAATTCTGTTCAAAAAAATGATTACATCAAAATGGAGTCATTGATATAAAGCCCTTAAAGTGATTTTATGTTAATATTATGACTAAATTGATATTGGATCCTATCAAATAATAAATATGTTGACGTTTGAACGCAAATTTTTAATAAATACCATGTGAATAATTCTCAATATTTTAAATTGAAATTATAACTTTCTAAAATATATATATTTTTTTTTTGCATTTTTAGTTTGTAATATACTAAAATAAGTTAGACGGGGATGGCGACGAGTGCTGCTAAATTACATTTTTCTTGAGATTTTAAGGAAATGTGGTTATTTTTTCGCAAAAAAAATTAACTTACTTTTAATTTGTCTTGTCCCCCAGTGTACGCAGGTTAGTTTGCAACACATCGCAGAACTCGACGTGTCAAAGGCAACAGTCGAGAGGCGAGGCCCGAAGAATTCTCCCCTTCACTCAGGACTGGTTTACTTGTCCTTTGTGGAGTTAAAGTTTACGAATAAGTTAATTTTATAAACATGGCAAACGATATCGCCGGCGAAGTTCTAACGTCGCCATAGTTGGGCCGCATTAGTTTCGGTTACGTAGTTTTTTGGTACATACAGGGTGTATCTGTGAACATTTACATTCCTTTAACTACGTGTTTTACTAACAATTATGAACAATATTTATTCTACCACATTGGAACTCGCTATGAAAAAATTCAATTT
>CM032487.1:7707495-7767494 GCA_019059595.1 Marasmia exigua | reverse complement strand
CCATGACATCATAACAAATCAGGCTATTGGTGTTCTCCATAGAGTAACGTATACTTATTTACAACATGTAAAAAAAGCGCAATAATACTTGAGAGTGGAAACATATACCGTGTAAAGACTTCACTGCCAAAGTATTAGCATCCTATGAGGGAAGAAAAAACTGCTGTACCATACTAACTAGAATATCCGCGCGTCAGTAATGTATGGAACAGCTGATTTTTTTCGTTCAGACGATGCTCATACTTTGGCAGTGAAGTCTTTACACGGTAATATGTTACAGCCTTTAGTATTTTTGCTCTTTTTTTACACGCTTTATATACTGAGATAGAGGCATCAGTCTAGTGCTAACGCCATCTAGAAGAAAATGACCAATACTCAACGGCTATTTGACCTTCAATTATCACCTTCAAGAATTAGCCAGGAAGACGATTTAATGAAATATCAAAAATATTTTTATTTGCTGTATATCAGAACTCCCAGTAACTTCTAGATCTTCGGTTTATTTCCCATATTTTTTAAAATTGTTTAAGTGGGCAGGCGGCTTGATGTTTCGGAAACACGTTTTACTAGCGCGATGTAAAAATGCATAGTGACATCTAACGAAACGACAGCGCCGAACCATCTGCTTGATTGCTTTTTAAAGCTACCATCTACCGAAAACCGGTGAACTATTTTTCCAATACTAAAGAAAAATGTACTTAGTAAATGACGGAACCGAAACGTGGCCGCTTACAATGTGCCAATTAAGGAGGCTCAAAATCCCCCAGAGAGCCATGGAGAGGGCTATGCTCGGAGTCTCCCTGCGTGATCGTATCAGAAATGATGAGATCCGCAGGAGAACTATGGTCACAGACATAGCCCAAAGGATTGCATGCCTCAAGCGGCAATGGGCAGGCCACATAGCGAGGAGAAAAGACGGCCGGTGGGGCGGAAAGGTCCTCGAGTGGAGGCCACGTACAGGAAGTCGCAGCCGTGGCAGGCCCCCCATAAGGTGGACCGACGATCTGGTGAAGATCGCGGGAATCCATTGGATGCGGGCGGCACAGGACCGATCTGTGTGGAGAACATTGGGCTGAAACGATGATGAAATGACCCTGGAGCCCAATTCTCGGGCTCGTGATATTTCATAAACATGGCGGATATCACTTGAAAACCATACAAAAAAACCTATGTTTTAGTGATATATTTCGCATGATATTCAATGTCACGGGCCCGAGAATTGGGCTCCTGGTGTTCCCTATGGGGATCCTATACACCTTAATAGATATTCGCATTTTTTCAGAATAACTGGTTCCGTAGCCCACATAGTGAAAGGTGCTCTAGGAGGAGGAGTCCTGGGGGGGCACGTGTCCTATTGCAAAGCGGGATGGCAAGTTGCGATATTCTTAAACATTCTCTTTGGATTATATATGGCGTATTGTCTTTATGTAAGTACCCAGAGACCGCGCTACCAAAGTAGTCTCGTGAAAACCGCATTTGAGTCGCCATCAACAATCAAATTTGAGATTTATTTGCATAGATACAAGGACTCTCAAATTTTAGTCCCGTGTTTTTCTGCGGAACTTCTTTCGTGGCGCGGTCTCAATGCTTTACCAGACTTTTTACGTATTTATTGACAGTCATAAATGCTAAAATATACTGGCGTATAAATAGGGTGTTTGACAATATTTTGAAATGTATGAAAAATTACTCGCGTTATTATTGTAAGTATCAAAATATAAATCAGCAAAAACATTTTTTGATTATTTCGCTTAAAAATTTTGCATAGAACTCTACGCAACGCAGTTTGTTTACTTGTTTATGAGTTATGACGTCACATAAAATGGCCGCCAGAATGAGGGTTTTCGCGTGTGAAAAAATTCGCTAGAAGGCGTACTGTTGGACTGAGGTCTACCATCAACCGCATTGGTTGTTTGTCAAAGTGACATGTTGACAGATTACGTTTAAAAATAACCAATTACATTGTATATGGACCTCACGCCTATTGTATTCCATCTAGCGGATTGTTTACTGCGTTTTTTGTCACGTGATAAGTAATATAATATTGTTCCTTCTAGCTCACTTTCGTTCAATCGTATGTGCGATCTCACTTCAGCGAGGCTAGTAGGAACAATATTATCATCAGAAAGTATCGCCTTTCACAGCAAGTTTCCATAGTTCCTTATCACCTGTCATTCGTTCTAACTAAGGCTAACCATCGCGTTTTATGATAAGAGATATATACAGAATACCTACATGCTAAACTGTGTAGATTTAAATTATGGTAACGTTGAAAGTTAAGCTCATTCCACTATCGCAATCGCAACACTGCAGTCACGTTATCAACGAAATAATGAAGTTTGTTAGACAAAAAGAATCGCTAAAATTAAATTGCATCTACCCAGAATCATCTGTCGTCCCTAGACGACATGGGAATTTATTACCAAGTACAATACGTTGTATTGTGTGCGGTCCCTCTAATAGTGAAAAAATCAATTTAGTAATAAGTTTATTATTGCATCAAAATGGACCAAGATTCCGTAACCTGTGTGTATTCAAAATCTTTGTATCAACCTAAATATTTATATCTTGAAAAGGTTTTGGATATGGTGCTTGGAACATCATTTAGTAAATACAACAATAATCGTGAAATTTGAAGTGCTTGTGAAAATCAAAACAACATTAGAGATTTTTTTGCCATGGGCTGTCATAAAAATATAGATTATTTTTACATCAATTAAACTTACACCAAAATTCCCAAACAACTTGTAACAGATAATTCAAATCTTGTCATTCTATTTAAGCAAGATGACATTAACTGAAGCACGTTCATGAGGAGCATGTTGGGTCTGACATGTCGTGGTTTCAATTTCGTGAGATGTGCTCTGCCGTTTGGAAAAAACCATTTACCTATCTTGTTATTAATAAGGATTGTAACAAAAATTACGGATGTTACCGATTGGCTTTCGATACATTCATAGTGATAGATGAACATACATAAAGACAACTATGTTATATATCAACCACTTCCACTCATGATTTGAAACAGAGCAGAATACTTTGCAATGGAGAAAAATCTTAAAGAACAAATTTTAATATCAGCAGCAGCTGTTAAAAGAAAAGTTGCGATGAAAAAAGATGTGGAAAATACAAACAATAAAACATTGGAAACAATATTTAAACCAATTATTGATCCACTTACATTGTTAACGAATAAAAAATACGACACTCCTCTTAAAGCAGAAGAGCACTTTGAACCAGTGATTAAAAAAATTAAAAATAACAACAACCAGACATTTGAAGACGAAAACCAGTCATTTTTTGCCTCTGATGAAGATTATAATGAATCTGTTGAATGCTGCTGATGAAAATGATAAACAAGATCAATACAAAGATTACAACAAGACCCTTGTTGTATCACCGGTCGAAGACCACAACGTCAGTGAAGGGTCATTAAAATCTCTACAGTCATGGCCAAGTCTTAAAAATCAATCACTGTCATGGTCTACATCGTCTGAACTAATGAAAGATGTTCCGTTTGGAGTCAGAAATGAACGGGGTAAATTGTTACTTGGCGAAATTCGTATTTATGACGATTGTGGTATTCTTAAAATGGGAACACTTACTGTCAAAAAAGCTGATGGCTTAAAAGAACTTTTGTTCAAAAAGAGATGTTGTAACAGATGATGATTTACAAAATTACAAGTTACTTTTAATAGAAACCAATGCTCATAGACGTAATTGAAAATCATCCAAGCCTATCAACAGCAACAAAGGGTTTAAATATACGAATGTAATTAAGCCTTTGTTTAAATTCTCTCGAAATCCAAATACAAGTGTCGAAAGTATTCCCCAAGGGAAAATCAGATACTGATTAGTTCACTGGGATGACCCAAACGAGTTAGTCGAACGATTCAAGTTATTACTTGCATCGTGGGAAGCTGGTAACACTGGTGTAAATAATGAAATAATTTCAATAATTTCTGAACTGCATGAAGCTGGTATCGTAAATGTAGAACTTATAAAGAAGAAACCAGGAAAATTGAGAAGTATTCTTTCAATAATCAACCCATCAAGACAGCAATGAATATAGACAAGTTTGGTCATCATGTCCATAAGCGTTTACGATTGACAGAATACATTGGAAACTTCAATGAAACATTGGCGGAATTAGACACTACGATTTAAAGAATTCTAAATTAAAAGGCTTAAGATATCCATCCGAAGACGACAAAGCAGTAAACAAAGCTTATTTAGACAAAACTGTTCAAGAATTAAGAAATGTCGGAAATAGACAATGAGCAAAAATGACAATTGATGAACTTCACAAAGCAGCCAGAAGGAATTTCCCACATCGATGTACAGTTATTAAAGGTATTGATCTGTGGTAAGCCGACCTCATAGATTTAAAAAAATATACACATTTTAGTAAAGGACATAAGTACATATTAGTAGTGATAGATAATTTGTCAAAGTATGCGTGGACATGCCCTTTAAAATCTAATGAAAATAAATGTGTTGCTAACGCAATGCAACAGATATTAAAAACTCATCTAGAAAACCTAAATATTTGCAAACTGATTTGGGCAAAGAGTTTTATAGTGAAGATTTTGGTCAACTGTTAAAAAAATATAATGTGAACCTTGCGAGTCAAACGCACGTTAAATCACACATGTTTAAACTTTTCAGTTTATACGGTTGCTATCGATGGGTGGCTAATTTATTAGATGCTGTGACAGAAAACTATAATAGCACTACTCATCGCATAACAAAATTTAAGCCTTACAATGTTAATAAGATAAATGAAATGGTTGTAATGTTTAATATTAGTAAAGCGTATAGAAACACTTTTTCAATTTGGTGATCATGTACGTATTAGCAAATTTAAAGGAGACTTCTGCAAGGGTTATACTCCCCAACTGGTCAACGGAAATATTTCAGATAGTAAAAGTAAATGACACGAATCCGCCAAATTATCAATTATTAGATAAGCATAAGCAGATAATATTGGGGACTTTTTATGAGTATGAATTGAAAAAACTAGATATTCAGATATTTACATCATCGAGAAGATTATTAAAAGAAAAGGTAATAAATATTTTGTGAAATGGTTAGGCCTCAGGGACAAAGAAAACAGTTGGATAAACAGAAACGAGATAGTTTTGTAATATAAATATACTTTAATAGAAATGGATTCATTCTAAGCATATCAATGAAGGAGGGAAGTACTATTATAGACAGCTTAATAAACCATGTACCGTTCGAGCTACATTTACCGGAATATCAATATTGTGGGCCTGGAACAAAGCTACAGAAACACTTAAAAAAGGAAGACAGAGGGATAACATAGTGGTGTAACATTAAAAAACTATCTTTGTGTTATAAAAACTATAAAACCTACTTAGTTTCTGATTAGATTTCCTGTGATATATTTATGTGTGTAGTTAATATTAGTTACATCTGTAACTGATGACAAGTAATAACTTATCACTTCTATTAATAAATAGAAAAATTTGCTTACGTACAAATTTATATTAAGAACCAGAATTTTATTGCTTGAAAGTATATTAGCTAAAACGAGAGATAAATTTATTAAACCTTGCCTAGTTTTGCATTCATAATATAAAAGGCGTGTCTATTAGTTCGAAAGGATAAATGTGTTATCAATATTTTGGTTCACTAAAATGCACATGCGCAAACGAATCTAAATCGCTTCAGCTTGTGCATTGGACCCGACTGACACTGCTGAGTTGGATATTACATTGTAATGTGCATTTTATTAATTCACAATCGAGAAAGGTGGACAGAAGGTGCTCATCTTGCTAATTCATTTTTTTATGTTTTATCGTATCCGTGGATGTAACCTAACAGCAAGCTCCTATACGCATAATACTAAAAATTAAGTTGGGTGGAGAGACAGGAGCCAAACTGGTACAGAGAAATACTCTGGGTGTCTCTAGAGGCAAGCAGCTCACCCGATTAGTTTTTAAGTTATACCTCATAGCGCTGTCGGGCATGAGTCTTCATGACCCGTGAATACGGTTTCAGAACTAAATATGTATGATGTGCGACGGCTATATCAAATCATGTAAGTACTGATCTGCAGTAAAACGCGATACGGTTATCGTATCATAAACCCAACGATGTGTTAAGGCGACACTTTCTGATCATAATATTGTTCCTTCTAGTGTCGCTGAAGTGAGATCGCACATGCAATTGAACGACAGTGAGCTAGAGGGAGTGAGATATTATACTATGTACTGTGATAGATTAAAAATCCTGGATTTAATTTACAAAAATGAAAAAATACAATAAATTTTAAAGTAAATATTGAACAAAATAATTATCATTGACTTATAAACTTCCTTTTAGAGCAATTATTTTGATGTTTTGTTAAACCAGTCAAACACCCTATTCAAACCACATTTACGTATTTAAGGTACACATTTGTAATTTTATATAATGTATTTTTATTTATACACGTTATTTTTTATCGTTTACATCCCGAAAACCTCAAACCTAATAGATATCGCAAATAAAGTCCATTTAGCATGTTAGATCAACAAAATAAGCGGGAAAAAAATCAGCTGTTCTTTACATTATTGACTTACTTGACTTATTATCCTATGTCCCCGAGCTGGGGCAAAGGACGTCCACAGTGGTCTTGAGCTTTGCGTTTGACGTCACAGTCCTGCCGATGTTCTTCACCACGTCTGCTACAGTACGTCGCCAAGTTTGTTTGGGACGGCCACGTTTGCGTTTCCCTTGGGGATTCCAATCCAGAGCCTGTTTAGGGATATGATCAGAGTCCCTCCAGAGAGTGTGGCCAATCCAGTTCCACTTGCGGCGCTTGATCTGCTGGTCGATCGGGGTTTCGTTGCAGCGTTCCAACAGATGCTCGTTGGAGATTGTCTCCGGCCAGTACACAAAAAGAATTCGGCGAAGACAGTGGTTGAGTCGGTGCTAGATAGCCGTACGGATTTAACGTTGGACCCGAAAATCTTGAGTTCTTCGGGTCAATTTCCGTGACTGCAACACGGGCCGCAGTTGAGCGAAGGTTGCTCGGGCCTTGGCAATGCGCGCAGTGATGTACTCTTCTGTGCCTCCCACCTCGGATAACACACTACCCAGATACGTGAAGCTGTGCACACGCTTCACATCATCCGCCCCAATTTACGGATTGGTGTTGAGTTTACCACTCCAGATCGCCCAGCTTGGATTGCATGTCCCGGTGCGTGTGATTCAGCAGGCAGAGATCATCTGCATAATCCAAGTCTTCTAAGACCTCGGTTATGCCCTATTCTATACCGCGTCGCTTGTTCTGGTTTGGCGATGCATAATTCCATCAAGGACAGCCAAGAAGCGGAGAGGCAAGAGCAGGCAGCCTTGTCGGACGCCCGCATGCACTGTGATATCTTCGGAGATGAGGCCGTCGTGAGTAACTCTACAAGAGCATTTCTTGTTGATAGCCTTGAGGAGGGCAATGATTTTAGGCGGGACACCAACTTCACTGAGTCGCGACCATATGCTCGTCCATTTTACCGTATCAAAGGCTTTTTCGAAGTCTACAAAGGTAAGATAAATCTCCCTTTGCCATCCTGATGCCTGTTATGATGCGCAGCGCGTTTATTTGGTCGGTGAACGAGCGATTTGGGTGAAAACCAGCCTGTTCCTTGCGTAGGAGAGGTTCAAAGACCCCCGACAACCTGATCTTACAGAAAACCTTCGATGGTATCGATAGCAAAGTGCATACCTCTCCAGTTGCTACACTGACTTAAATCTCCCTTTTTGGGTACAGTTATTCGAAGCCCTTTGTTCCAGTCGTCTGGTAGGTCCTCTTCTATCCAGATTTTCTCAATGAGAGGCGTCAGAGCTTCGACTGCGTATAATAAGTCAGCTTTTAGTATTTCTGCAGTTGTAAAGTCAACACCTAGAGCTCTGCTAATTTTGAGACACCGGATAGCTTTCGCCACTTTGTCGCAAGTTGGAGGATCAGTGTCAATATTCAGCAGCTTAGGTGGCTCAGGTGTGCGCTGCGGTGCCTCATATGTGTGGTTGGTGTTATTGAGCTGGAAACCTGTTGAAAGTGCTCACGCCAGCGCCGCAGCTGCCCACCGACATCAGAATAAGCTGTCCATCACTAGACTTAAGAGGTCTCTTCTTCTGTCTACTGTTTCCATCCAGGGTTTTGGTTGCCTTGTCTAGCTCTCCCAAGTTACCAGTATATGCCGCACGTTGGGTAGCATCAGCAATACCATCAGTCCATCTTTTTCTGTCTCTTCATACGCTGCGGTAAATTTCTTTCCGAAGCTGACGCAGGTGTTGTTTGAGATCGGCTAAAAGTAGTGTGTCGGTAGTTTGGAGAAGTTTTAGGTGGAGATCTCTCCGTTCTTTGATGAGCTGCCAGGTGGACTGGTCTGTGACATCCAGTCCTTTTGTGAGTGTGTTTTATGTTCCAAGACCGAAGAGCTGGTCTTTGTATAGACCATTTTAATGCGGTTCTACTCTTCGTCTATTGAAGTTTCCTTTGTGAGGCCCGAGAAACGGTTGCGAAGTTCTAGCCTGAATTTAGTGCAGGTGTCAGGGTCTCCGAGTTTAGCGACGTCGAACCTTTTTCCAATCTTGTCCTGTCATCCGGCTGGTCGTGCTACTGCAATCTTGAGGCGTAACTAATCAATAATCAAATGGTGGTCACTGTCGATATGCGCACCTCTTCGCACATCGAGCAATTGTAGTGGATATTCTTTTTTGTATGGAATAGTCAGCAGTTCCATACAAAAAGGAATATCCACCACAAAATAAGCGAAAAAAAAATCAGTTTTTTTTCGCTTATTTTGTTGATCTAAATGCTAAATGGACTTCATTCACGATACCTATTATGAGGTTCACGGGATGTAAACGATAAAAAAATAACGGTGTGTTAATTTTAAATATTTTTTATATTGCATTATACTGCACGAGACAATAATCATGGTTCGATTGTATGGTAAGGTGGGCGTGGGTGAAAACGCAAAAAGTTAATGATTTTTATTTGTAGAAAGTTGGATGGGCCTTACGCTGAATAAACTTTCTTTTTTTTTTGGTTTCGCAGGGGGAATGCCGCCGGCTCAAGAGATGAGCCGTCTACCTTATGCATACCAGACCACCGGGGGGCGGCCGGGTTATCTGGGGCTCTCCTTTGGCGGGGGGCTTCTCCCAAAGAGAAGCCAGGCAAAAGCATACCCACTAAACCCCCTGTGGTTCTCCCTCATCGCCCATATTGGGGAATATCATGGTGATACAGCCGAAGGCTTCCTCCACGATATTCCCCGGGCGGATGTCCGCCTATACGGCGGATGTCCGCCTATACGGCGGACTAGGCGGTTCCTCCCCTGGACGTGCCGGGAGAGGGGATCGGGACAGCCGGGAGAACTGAGCCGTCCCCTTCGGGCAGCAGATGGAGCCTGTGCAATGCTGGTGCTGGTGCCCCGTACCACGCACCAGCGGGCTCCCTCCGCGGAGAGGGGGGCGCTCCCCACACGCTGAATGTACTTAGTCCAACTGAACCATGGTTATACGTTTCAGATCTGGAAAACGAAATGTGTATTTATGTTTCAGTTGCTGGTTAGTTCAGCTCAAGTTTTATATAAACGAACGCGAGTTACGTACATGTCGTACCCCGATGTCGGCGAGGCTGCGATGTGCTGTTGCCCAAGTCCGAGGTTGGCCAAATGCGGGAAATATTTCAGGTAAATTTATCTCTCACGCTCATCCCAGCGTAGCATTCCGGTCGCACCCAAAACTCGGCAACGCTACATCTCTCTGAACTCGGAGACAATCGTAGGCGACGGTGATGATTTTTTACCATTAGGTGACACACTTACTTGTTCATCGCCTCTAACATAAAATAAATAAAATATTTCACAATATCACATACATTTATCTGACACCGAGACCTATCTCGGTGTCAGCTCAAGCACCTGTGTTACGGATATAGGAACCAATAGTGGAATTACAAATTTGATACTTTTCTTTATGTTAATACATACTATATACATACATTAACCGTGTGATAGTCACGCTTCGGTATGAATGTGCCGGCTCTACCGGAGTGATACCACGGCCTCTCAGAAAACCGGCGTGAAGCAGCACTGTGCTGTGTTTCGATGCATGAGTGAGGGTACCGGAGGTCCAATCCGGGGGAAAGGGGGGTTTAAAGGTTTGTGGTGCACTTGTGACTCCACTGGTGTCGCGGGTGTCCATGGGCGGCGGCAATCGCTTACCATCAGGTGATCCGTCTGCTCGTCTGTCACCTATCACATATAAAAAACATACTAATAAATAATACATAGAAAACACCCAGACCAATACAAACAGATAGTTCATGCACAAAATATGTTTGTACTGTGCGGGGATCGAACCCGCAACTCTTGCACCAGAGGCAGCGTTCACTACCACTGATCCAAACGGGTTGTCGAAAAAAAAAGAGCCGTCACTTCAAACACGCTGGGACCTAATTTAAAGCAGACGTTACGACCGAATCGGATTTTCCCTCTCTATCACACTCTCGGTTTGTCTCCTTTGTTTGGATGCCGTAAATTAAGCCACCAGTTTTTGTTTAGTAATAACAATGAATCGACTGCCGTTTGACCTTCGCAATACTTCGCAACGGGAATCAGACCAGCTGATTCTTTTGATGATTTTTTTTCTATAAAGGGGCCAACCCACCACCTCCCATGGCCATACCAACACTATGGTTATACTGGCCGAATCGTGGGAGATGTGCGCGGATATTGCGTGTCCTGGGGACTATTGCACTCCACCGCGCACAATTCTTGACTCCCTACAAGTTATCAATCTACGTCCTTGTCCCTAATTTTGCGTCTATAAAGGGGCCAGACTAGGCGACGGATCACCTGATGATGATAAGCAATTATCGCCGCAAATGGACCACCTGCAGAGTACCAGAGGCGTCATAAGTGCGCCGATGGTTTGTCAGAATGTTTGTCGAATGTTTGTCAGATAACACATTTGTTAGTCTGGTTTTTACACGAACAAAAATTGCGCGTTTCCAGCTCATTAGTCGATTTTATTATCACTTAAAACCTATGTTCATGCAAAAAAGCCGATTCTTCAGTTTTGTCAGATAACACCTTTGCCACTTACCCCTTCAATTATGTGGTCGCAGTGTTACCCTTTTTTTTTAGTATGGTAGTTACCACAACAATGGGAAAATTTATGATAATTAAATAAAGGAAATTTCTAAAATAATGGAACATTACTAATAACAGGTTTTATAACAACTCGAGAATATTGAATAATGAAATAAAGTGAAAGTTGCGTTTTTTTTATTTGTAGGTGTTTGTAGTATGTATTTGCATGCATTAGATTTAATGTATTTTGGTTTTTATTAAAACATCCATCTAAATAATATAGGTATTATAATTTAATGGGTCTAATTAAAATTTTAGTAACTATAAGAAAGTTTCGTGCAAAATGTAGATATAAGATGGCAACCCAAGAGTTCAACGTAATGTCATTATCTTAAATACCTGTTTGCCTTCAACTTGAAACCACTGGATCAAGGATGATTAATAAAATAGGTTTGACCTTCATACGCTAGCTATTCAGACAGGTTGTATTCAGAAAATTATATTTAGGTGACAACAATGTCTCAGTGACTTATTCACCCGGACTAAGTAACAGATGGCGCTAGGTGTGTTGTATTCAGAAGGTTACATTTAGTATAACTTCGTGTTGACAACAATGTCTCAGAGACTTATATTCACCCGGACCAAATAACAGATGGCGCTAGTTTGACGTTTACTTGCAGGGTGATAGCAAAACTAAGACAGTGCGCTATCTTTATTTTGTTTTACCGTAATATTACCAGATAGTGATTTAAAATTTCCCCGATCAAAAGGCATTTTTAGAACTGTTATTTTTTCTTATGATATATTTCCCGTAAATTAGAGAAAATTACATGTGGGAACACTAAGCGTATTTATGACGTCACAAATATGCTTCGGATTCAAATGTTTGAAAATTAATTAAAAAATAACTACCTGCTATTTTACAAAAATAATCAAATCAGTTACTTAGGAAAAAAATATTCAAAACAATACTTAAAAATTTGTTCCCATAGCCCATATACGCACTGATAATAGGAACCTTTTGACCTTTGTTTAAAAACAATATAAAGATGGCGGACTTTCATACAAACTTCTAACCCCCTTTTTAGCCCCTTAAGGGTTGAATTTTTATAAATCCCTTCACTTCACTTTCACTATTAAAGGAACCTCCTCCCCAATTGTCAAGTTTCTAGGGTCAGTAGTTAGGGCTGTGGGTGCATTCCTAGTCACTTCATACCTTAGTCGCTCAATTTCTCCTTTTATATATCTATATAGATTTAGGGTCTAATTTTTCAACTGTCCGAGTTTAACATAAATGATTGATATTAAAAACTTACTAACCCTTAAGCTTAGACTACAATCAATAAGAACAGTGTTTTAATGTACAGTGTCTGCAATAAACCTTTACTCTTAAGACGGTACCATAAGGTTTATATTTCAGTGGGAGTGTAGACTTATTACTATTAGTGCACCTGACGTCCTCTCCGCTATTTTTTCACCAGATCTGTATTTCGTTATGAAATAAATAATATCTTACTATTTATTTTTCAAAGTCGCTCAAAGAGCTATGGAAAGGGCTATGCTCGGAGTATCTCTGAAGGACCGCATCAGAAATGATGTAATCCGACAGAGAACCAGAGTCACCGACATAGCCCACCGAATTAGCAAACTGAAGTGGCAGTGGGCTGGTCATATTAGCCGTAGAACTGACAGCCGTTGGAGCCGTAAAGTCCTTGAGTGGAGACCGCGACTCGGTAAGCGTAGTGTAGGACGCCCTGCGACAAGATGGGATGATGACATTCGAAGGCTGGCTGGTGTGGGCTGGATGAGAGTGGACGAAAATCGGGAGCAGTGGCGTGCATTAGGGGAGACCTATGTCCAGCAGTGGACGAGTATGGGTTGCTTATGATGATGATGATTTATATTTTTGTTTTCTCGTCAGGTATGCAATTGACGCCATAATTTGCATTGACCTGTTCGGAGCCTGTGCCACCTACCAATTGATCATAGCCAAAACCTTGAAACAGCTTTTTGAAAACACACAAGAAACTTCTATGGAAGGACTTACACCAGGCAAGTTATATTATTTCACAATTCTAGAAATGGCGTGGGAGCTCTCTAAAGTTCCTGAATGATTCTTTCTCAGTTCACAGAAGAAATATTTAACAGATAGTTTCTAGTATTGAGATAAGCAGGTAGGACCCGTGAAGGTGAGTAAATATAATCAATTTTATCGACAGATCCACATGTACTTTTTTTTCTTTAGTAAAAAATGGCAGCTATTTTAATTTTCCTTGCTACTAAGAGTCACTGAGGCTGAGAACGACAACTTTCTAAAACGTCTATTCCAAAATAGACAACTTCCTAAAATGACCACTTCCTAAAATGACAAATTCCTAAAAGGACAACTTTCTAAAACGACAGCATTTTAGAATCACAACACCCTCAGGCACCTCTCACCCTGAGCCGTCCGGCTGTTCCTACCTACGGAACACTTTATGGTTGAGTCTGACTCACACTTGGAACTTTTTGAACATAGGCCTCATGTCTCCCCTGATAGTCTCCCCCGGGAAGACGAAGGGTGTGAAGAGTACTACAAAATATGTTTCGGAACCCCAGTACTGATGGGTTTCGAAATATATTTCAAAGTAGGTAGGTACTCATGCGAATATGGACAAAAAAAATGAATGCCGAGAAACGAAATGTATGGCGAATCACGACATTCACTTAAATTGTTTTCTCGACATTCATTTGTTTTTCCCACATCCATTTGTTTAGTGGATACCTTGTCGCACCTCTCGGGGAAGAAATATGTAAGTGAAAAGTGACAACTTTTCAGGAGCGAAAAAAAACTGTCCCAAAAATTTATCAACAGCAATACATAGTATACAACAAATAATAACTAAAACTACCTGTGAGGAGCCTATGTTTTTATATTTTCAATTTAATTAATGTGTTTCGATAAAAACCTAAAAAGGAGCGTTGCGTAATTATTCCGCGGAACATTATTAAAAAAGTTTATGTAGTAATTATAAATATTGCATTCTTGAACTGTTATAGAAGTTTCGATGTTAGGTGTTATTGCAGATAACCCTTTACTTGCGTTCTGATTTAGTCATGGATTCAATGTGCAAGTATGATTTACGTAGGTTTTCCTCAAGCTACTCGTTAATGTAAAAAGTGTAACGTACATTTACCTCGTAAATCATTAAATTCTAAATATTTTATTTGTAATTATCCTAAAATTTTTCCAATTCAACTATCAATAGTTTGCCATAGAAAATGTTGTATTTAATTTATAACTACTGTAACAGGAATAATAATTAAATATTAAGTATATATACATGAAATATAATAATCAAACAATTAATTATTATTATTTATTTTCAAGCGAAATCAGCAATTTTAAGTAAATTAAATAATTAGGAATAATCACTATCTGAAACATCCTCATTAATGGTTGCGTTTTTTCTATGAACTATAGGCTAACGCTTGACCACAATCTCACCTGATGGAAAGTGACGATGAGGTCTAGGATGTAACGTTTGCAAATTGCGGACGCAAATTCATATGGAAAGTTTGATAGTGCGAGTTTTTTCGAGCCTCTATGAGGCGTACTGGGAGGCTCAGCGTACCCTGATGGGCGCGATCGGCGAGGCTAAGGATCGCGCCCGACAGGAAATGTTAAAGGGTCTGGACCAAGACCCCAGGGGGAGGCTATATAAGGCTGAGTGACAGCAGCTGCTGATTGGCCCTCCCATCACGGAGTCCTTGGATCCGGTCCTATTGGACGGTGTCGTGCGGACGCTTTTTCCGCCCTGCGACCCGGACTCCCAGCCGCCACCGATGCCCCCACCTCACAGGGCCATCTTTCAGGTGGAGACCCCTCCCCCCATTTTGAGTGAGGAGTTCGGGGTGGCGGAAATCCGTCTCAGGGGAACTGCTCCTGGATCGGATGGCGTTCCGGCCTGGGTATTAGCGATCGTCACCCTCTCTCCATCTTCAAGACGCGGGTCCGGGGTATATTCAACCGGTGCCTGGCGTCGGGCCGTTTTACCCGGATCTAGGACGGCCACCAGGTTCTCCTCCGAAAGGCGGGGCGCCCCACAGACTCGCCGTCCGCCTACCATCCCATCGTTTTGCTGGATGAGGTCGAGAAGCTCTTTGAAAAGATAATGGCTTTCCGTCTCAACCAGCACCTCTGAGAGGTGGGTCCGGACCTCTTCGAGGTTCAGTTCGGGTTAAGGGCGCAACGTTCAACGATTGACGCCCTGACCCATCTCCGAACTTTGTGCGACGAAGCCGCAGGTAGGGGGGAAGGAGTTTTTGCTGTCAGTTTTGACAGCAAGAACGCTTTAAATTCCCTCCCCTACACCGTGATCATGGAGGCACTCCGTTACTTTAGGGTGCCTCCATACCTGGTGGCCATTCTTGGCGACTAACTCTCTGACAGAGAGGTAGTTTTTGCCGACAAATCAGGGGCGGTACAAAGGCGGCAGGTCGCATCCGGTGTTCCACAGGGCTGGGTGCGCTACTCTGGAACCTCGGGTACGATTGGGTTTTGCGAGGCGCTCATGATGACACTCTTGTCCCAGGGGAAGTCTTTCCGCGATGCAGCGCCCCTCGCGGAGGTCGGTGGCGATCTCGTCGCCTGGCGGATGGGCCTACTGGGGCTGGAGGCGCTCTAGGGCGATGTATGGAGCGCTAATCTGGGCCAACGCCTTTTCGAAAAAGGGCAGGACAATATTACCCTCCTCCGTGGGCCGTTGAGTTGCTACCGAAAATTAAAACACTCAAAAGCATGAAAATATGTTTCTACTTTAAAAAAACCGCCTTCAAAAACCACGAATAAAAAGTGTAAAATATTTTTTTTAACATTTCATACACTTAAAATAACATTTTATAACAGTACACTCAAGAAAAGGTGTTATTGAAGTCGGCGCCTAATTCCTGCTAAATAATTGAATGACGTATTACAAGATAGTCTTGGGCGCCGACTTCGGTAATTGGTATAAACCGGTGTTTGATGTATATTAAGCGGTTTGAGTCATATGCGTTTACCCGTACCGAACCGTATATATAGGTATATATTTTTTACTATGTGTTTGTTTTACTGCGAATGGTGTTTTGACTTGAGATTAGATACATATAAAGACAGAAAATATTATCATTCACCGGAATGTCGAATATTTGCGATGTAATTTGGCGTAAATAAACTATGTAGTAATAAATCGCTTTGTTTATGAAACTCTTTAAGGTTACTGAAGATGTGAGTGAAGAAGTGAATTAATGACTCCTTTTTTGTCTTCTTTTTGATTGCTTTGAAAAAGCGAAAAGCGAACCGTATCTACACATCTCTCATATTTGTTTGGTTTGTGACTATGAAACTGAAATATTTGTTTTTTTTTTTTACAGAATACCTCAATCTGCGAACGTATATGGCAATAATGATAGTCCCAGTAATATTAATATGCTTAATAACGCATTTAAAATGGCTGGCACCTTTCTCACTAGCCGCTAATTTTGTTGTTTGTAAGTTATTTAATATCATTATATAATAAAATAGCCCGCCTTCACTTCGTTTCGGGACATTAGTTTGGATTTGTACCAATAGAGGGCGCTAGGGATCGATTACATTGAGCACAGGTACAGGTTTCGTATTTTTGGATAACCTATAAGAGTTGCCGCAGTCTGTGTAATTTACTTCTTTATAAATAGTATAGATTTTACAACATCACATGCAATGATCTGACTACCGAGATAGATAGCTCAAGCTGCCGTGTTACGGATGTCAGACTTAACAGTGGAATTGAAAATATATAAATTTAATACTTTTCTTTTGTAAATACATACTTATAATATTTACAACACCCAGACAAACATAAACATATGTTCATGCACACACACGTTTGTACTGTGCGACGACCGAATCCGCAACTCTTGGACCAGAGGCTGTGTTCACTATCGGGTTGTCGTATTACATAAAACCTTATGGAAGATCACGATGGCGCTATATTAGTGACATTGTGTTCAAGCACAAAAATAATAAGAGACACAACGCCGGTAGCCTATATTAGTAGTAAGAGGCTGCGCAATCATGCATGCGCACTTACAATGGTCTCAGTATGCTAACGTGTAGGTCAACTGACTCTTCAGTATCTAAAGTAAATAATGCACTTGAATATATCTCGGGAACGCCCGTGACAGGGCAAAGGGGATCTAAAGGTTGGCAGTTCACTTGTGACTCCATGGGTGGTGCAAGTTCATGGGCGGCGGCAATTGCTTACCATCAGGTGATTCGTCTGCTCATCTGCCACCTATCACATAAAAGTCTCTACGAATCAAGAAATAAGGCTTGACAAAATGATTATCCCAATATTAATAGCGAGTGACGCCCTGTTGGTCTGGACCGGCCCGTGATCTCGGGGTCTTGGGCCGAGCGAAAAATATGTTTCGAATTTTTCGAATATAGCTCGGGTTTTGTGATCACCAATCCGCATATGGCAAGTGCACCTAGTGATTAAGCCTAATCCCATCATAGTAGCGATAACTTGATTTCTATGATGGAGGCCTTTGCCCTGCAGTGGGATAGTTTATAAGCTGATATTTTTAATAGCGAGCGAGTGAGGCCACGAACAGGAAGTCCGACGATCTGGTGTAGGTCGCGGGAATCCATTGGATGCGGGCGGCACAGGACCGATCTGTGTGGAGAACATTGTGGGAGGCCTATGTCCAGTGGGCGTCTGAAATGATGATGACAGTAAATTCACCTAAGTAACATTTTTTTTTTGTATATTCCAGTGGTTTCACTGTTTGTAACAGTATACTATTGCATGAAATACAATCCATCTCTCTCTGGCATGAAAGGTTACAACACCATTTATTCTACGTTCGAGTTCACTGGGATGTTGGTGTTCAGTATGTCCTGCGCAGGAGTTGTGATACCCATCGAGAACAACATGAGGGAGCCGAAGAAGTTTCCTATAGCTTTGATTATAGGTCAGTGGGTCAGAAAATGTTTTATTTTACATAGTGTTTTTTTTTATCAAAAGCGTTGGGCGTTGTCATTTAGATCTGGGGAATGCGTCAAATGACATGTCCAGAAATTGGCTAGAACTACAGTATTCCAAAAAATCAAGAAAATTCTGCTGATTTTGGCGTAAATTGAAAAAAAATCATTCATCACACAGTTACGTGTTGCAAATCGGAAAACAATTTAATAAATTTATTCCCAATCAAGCAAACAATATGTCAAACAGAGGATTCCATAGACATAGCACCCTAACCAGATTGAGTCTTTTCATAGAACACCGTGTGGTCCCCGGCAGAGTAGAATAGGCCACCCTCACTCTTACCGAGGTGTCGTAAAAGGCGACTAAGGTAAAGCTGCTGGCATGATCATCAGCACTCAGAGAAGGAAAACTCTGCATTTATATCAAAACCCTCGCCAACCCGTCTGCCAAGCGTGGTGAGTATGGCAATTGCCCCTCATGTGATTGAGGGAGGCCCGTGCCCCAGCAGTGGGGACTTAAATGGGCTGACGATGATAGAACACCACACTTGAAAAACCACGCGAAGCCGGGGGTGACGTTCTTTCTCTACCGCACTCGTATAGAGATGCATTATAGCTGCGTTAGGGTCGGTTAGATCTCTTTTACACTCTGTGATTTTTTTTCCGAAAATGGGACATTCCGTTTGAAGCGCGCGTTTTCTACTTCCATGGATGCACGACATGAACCAAAGACTAGAAATGATAACCACTGTCAGGTGTCACTTGTCGCTTTGTCATACGCAATACAACTGTACCAAAGAACCTAGAAAAAATCGGAAAAAACGTCTTTCTCCCCCTAATGGGGGGTTGGGTTTATTTTTCCACTTTTTTTTTTGTGTAAGAAATAAACGAATATGTATTTGGAAAAGTTAGCCACATATTGCAGATTTGTTCCTCTTACAAGTGTAACATAAATAAACGTCTCGTATAATCATAATAAACTCATATTTACACTTGTTTCCTCTAAATAATGTTCTTTTATATATTTAAATGAGATTTGACGATAGTATATAATATAGTATCGCTTCGCATGCCGTGGCAACCTATAATTAAGTCACCACTAAGAATTTAATTACCTACTGCGTTAGTCTTAAGAATGTTGTAGTGTATGCCTTGTTGGTTGTCCAAATAAATAAATAAATAAATTACAAATGTTGATCTAACAAAAATTGCCAGAACTAAACTCGTTCCGGCCCATTTTAACATTGCGTGTTGATGTTGACAAGATGACATGTGCTTTGGTATGGTTATTACCAACTTTAGATCGCGTTGTCACGTCGTGTTTAGTTTGTAATATTTAAAAGGAAGAGTGTAAAAGAGATCCAACCCTGAGGAGGAGGCCTGTGCAATGCCAGCGTTGTACGCCCGTACCGGGCGCTGGATGGCCTCTTCCACGGAGAGTAGGGCGGCACGCATCTGGGCGGCGCCTCCTCCTCCCCTTCTTGCCCTTCTGCAGTGAGGACGCACCCTAACATGTCTGTGTGCTCGTGGCGCTAGTGTCCTAATGCTAAAACAGGAGAGTTTTCTGTTTCAGGCATGACTATTATCGTCCTGGGCACTGTGAGTCACGTCGCTCTTCGGCTATGCTGCATTCTTAGAAGCTAGTGAGGCGCCTATTACCGTCAATTTTCCCATGGACTTGTAAGTGGAAACATTTAAAACAAGCACACATTGACATCTTTCACCTTATTACAAATCGTTTTCTACATTTAGGTAATTTAACTTTTTTTTTATGAACTATAGGCCAACACTTGACCATAATCTCACTTGGTGGAATGTGACGATGAGGTCTAGGATGTAACGCGGCCTGTTCACTCTTGCCTTAAAGATGTCCAGGTTGTTGTGGTCCGAAAAGACAGACCTTGCCAAGAAGTGACTTAACTATTTTAAATCGCGATTTGCAGTAAAGGGGCTTAATTTTTTAATATTTTTATGCTGACGCTATCGATTTGTTATCACTTAACTCGTCACACATTAATAAATTGTATATTTCTATTTCACTCACAAAATGGTGACCAAACATTAAATGAATTTATATCATGAGAAATTAAAAGTTTCTTGTACTTATGAGTGAAATGTAATTCCATGAGATTTGTTTTTTATTTTTGAACAATTTATACAACGCGTAAAAGCTCATTTTGGTAACCTTACAATAAAAGTTTTTTTTTATGACGGTGGCAGACGAGCAGACGGATCACCTGATGGTAAGCGATTTCCGCCGCCCGTTTACACCCGCATATCCATATCAGTGGAGTCACAAGTGCGCTGCCAACCTTTAAATTACTAAAATACATCCATTTGTCAAGTTTGAATAGTAAGTTCTTATAGTTTCGGAAAAAAGTGGTTGTGATATACGGATGGACGGACGGACGGATGGACGGACGGACGGACGAACGGGCGGACGGATGAACGGGCGGACGGACGGACGGACGGACGGACGGACGGACGGACGGATGGAGAGACGGACATCCGGACAGACAGACTTACATGTCGAGTCTATAAGGGTTCCATTTTTTTGCCATTTGGCTACGGAACCCTAAAAATGATAATAAATGTAAAACATAAAACTGTAAATAATTTTGTAGATATAAATAATTTATGGTCGTAGGGCTAAATTCCTTTTTAAAGCAAAAAACAATTCATTTGTATCTGCGGTCTTAGGCTGGATTTGACCAATCTTAATCTGAGACTAAGGCCTATTTCACTATTGCACTATTGCTAAACAAAGCGTTAGTTGACGAACTGTTAAGAATAGCTGACATTTTAACATCGTTGTTTATTTTTCCTGTTCCATACTTAAATTTAACAGACCATTTCACGATCTTACATCAATCAAGCGACTTTCACACGAACCATTCGTTCACATTCTAAAGGTGAAGTTCAGCAAGTTTTCAAGCAACGATAATCGAACTTTTACTGTGCTTTAACCGCTGAGTGACGGTTATTCATATTCACCGCAAAAAAAGTAGCGGTAACAATTGGTTTACTGACGTTTACGCTAACCGAATTTACGGGGAGGTAGTTTAACGTCTTTTAACTGAGGATTTTTTGTTTTTAGGTGACGGGTAGGGCACACTAGCGACGTCAACCGATTTTAATTTTCATTTTCTACTAAACCGGATCTATTTTAAACAATTTCGGGGTTACAATCTCTCGGCAAACACTATTTATTAAATACTAATACTTTAACTTTTGGGTCTGCTTTTGTACTCTAAATGTGAATTACCGCCAAAAGCGGCAACATTTGGCGTGAATCAATTTTTCGCGTACAAAAACGGACCCAACAATTGTGCGTGGTTATTTGATAAATATTATAAGTGTTTGCCGAGAGGTTGTCGCCCCGAAATTGTTTAAAATAGATCCAGTTTATTAGCTAATAATTAAAATCTATTGGCGTCGCTAGTGTGCTCTACCCGTCACCTTAAGTGCTCGGCTAGTAGTACGGCCATCTTTAAAGATGGCCGTACTACTTGTAGTTAAGTATCAGTCGTTTTCCTCTAGATAGCGCCAAAAGCGGGCACTTTTGGCGTGAATAAATTTTTGCGTACAAAAACGGACCCAACATCTGTGCATGGTCATTTAATAAATAGTATGTATAAGGTTGTAACCCCGGAATTGTTTAAAATACATTCGGTTTAGTAGCTAAAAATTAAAATCGACAAGCGTCGCTAGTGTGCCCTACCCGTCCACCTTAACTGAGCATCAATTTTTTGTGGTGAACAGTACGGCTGGTTAATGTTTAACTTAACTAATACTGCCCCTTTTCGTAACTGTGTTATCTAGATTTTGGTGAACTGCGCCCTTAGTCGCCTAAAACGAAATGTCATTTTCGGTATTGTATTGATTCAGCACGCGGGCAATCCGGGGGAAAGGGGGGTTTAACTCCACTGGTGTCGTGGGTGTCCACGGGCGGCGGCAATTACTTACCATCAAGGCCAAGCTCGTCACATTAGAAAGAAAGAAAGAAAATATTTATTATTATAGACATCGCAACACAGAACATATAGAAATTATAAACAGAACACAATTTGGTACAAACAGAAAACAAAACATAAAACAATTAAAAATACATAAAAATAAAACAAAAAAAATAAATAAACAAAACTATATTCAATCATGTCCAGACAGTGCCAAATAAATATAATGATGTGTTATGACGTCTAGTATAAATGGCCCTCACTCAGCTTATGTCACAGCCCAGACAAAGGCCATGACGTATTGATACATTATAACTATAATGTATCAATACGGGGATATTTATTATGTTTGGCAAGCTCGTCAGCCACCTATCACATAAAAAATGTATTTATGTTTTTTTTACTTTCCAGAGCACCAATCATCTTGAAGGGTCTTATTGGTCTTATGATCTACGTGACCCACGCCATAAACTTTTGGCCACCCTTCAGTCATTGTTTTTACTACCTCAAGCAGCTTCATCCACCAGAAAAAGAATTGAAGTGGGAGCTGATTTACAGAGCATTGTTCGTTATCATGATTTCAATAATTGCCATCGTATTCCCGACTATAAACGGCCTCATGGGCTTTGTAAGTATTTTTATGTCTACTTTTCGCCAATTATTTAGGGACCTTCAAGAGAAGAGCGTACTCCTTTTTAAAAAGGCCGGCAACGCATTAGCGGTCTCTTTGATTTCGCGGATGTTAATGGGCGGCGATGATTGCGTTCCATCAGGTGACTCGCTTGCTCGTTTGTCGCCTCTAGCATAAAAAAATAAATAAAATTCTTAGCAATTGTTGTACTAAGCGTTTCGCTTGTTCTTTCTTGGTACGATCTGCTAAGGAATGGAACAACTTGCCGGCTTCTGTATTCCCAGAGAGCTACAATTTGAGTGTCTTTAAGTTGAGAGTGAATAGGCTTCTTCTGGGTAAGCTCGCTACATCTTAGACCTTATTGTCACTTTCCATCAGGTGAAATTAGGTCAAGTGCAAACCCATTTAATATATTAAAAAAAAACTAAACTCGATATTTTTGAACCATTTCGAAGCTTAAGCCTCTCGGAAAGCAATTATACTATTTATTTTATTACATATACAGGTTGTATCTGTGGAGATTTACATTCCTTTAACGACGTGTTCTACCAACCGTTCTGAACAACATTTGAACAAGAAGTTGAATTTTTTTACGCGAATTTCCAAAAGTCATAAATCAAAATGTTGTTCAGAATGGTTGATAGAACACGTGGTTAAGGGGATGTAAATGTTCACAGATACACCCTGTATGTATTTAACTTTTTTTAATTACCGCCAAAAACGACCACTTGTCGCGTTAAGGTGACGGGTACCCCTAACTAGCGTCGCCAATCAATTTAAATTTAGAGCTACTAAACCGGATCGGAGTTCCCCAGGGATCCATTTCTGACCTCTTTTTTTCAACCTATTATTAATGATGTACTAAGTTTTATTAAGCACAGCATCTTTTATGATGACTGACGATGACTTTAAAATATTTAAGGACGAAAAAGACATTTCTGCCTGCATACGTTTACAGAGACGTGAATAGTTTTATAGATTGGTGCAAACACAATCACATGCTGCTTATTAAATTTAAAGAAAAACAATTTTATTCGTTTTACAAGAAAACTTCATTCGAATAATTATACTTACAAAATAGATGACCAAGTATTGAGTGAAGTATCGGAAATTCGTGACTTATATTTTGATAAAAAGTTAAGTTTTAACACTCATAATAGATAAGTTAGTAAAAAAAACGTCTATTTTGTTAGCCGCAATACAATTTGTACACAAAAATAGGAAACATTTTTTTTAAAGTGGTTTTAAAACTTAGATTAGAAAAGTAATAGTAACTTTAAAACTTTCTAATCTAACTTCTTCTTCTAAAAAGAATTACAAAACTAAAAAAATATATAATACATTACTATGAAAACTAACAACGAAAATTGGTTTGAACTAGATCTAGTAAGTAGTTTTTGCAATACGTTGTAAACCGTGGCGTAAACCGCAACCTTCCATATATCTTGCTGCTACGGAACCCTTCATGGGCGAGTCCGACTCGCACTTGGCCGGTATTTTGGAATGCTGCAACGTAGCGAGGAGTCCTCGTTACAAAAGTCTTATCAGCGGCATTGAATCCATTCAAAAGAGGTTTTTATGGCATTTGACTTTTAACATAATATGACTAAACAGCTTATTGCTTCTAACCTACTTCATAACTCATACTGCATAAATGTTAGTCAACTATACAGGATCATACCGTCTGTTGGAGGACGTCTTTAAACTTCTGAACTGGGATGGACTTGGCATCAATATAAATGGTGAGGACATGACGCACCTTCGATTCGCAGATGATATCGTAGTCATGGCTGAGACCTTGGAAGACTTAGGCACAATGCTTGACGACCTCAGTAGAGTCTCCCATCAAGTGGGTCTGAGCATGAACATGGATAAGACGAAAATCATGTCGAATTCCCATGTCGTACCCACTCTTGTTAAGGTTGGAAGCTCTACACTGGAAGTTGTAGATGAGTACATCTACCTCGGATAAAAAGTCCAGCTTGGTAAGTCCAACTTCCAGAGAGAGGTCGATCGACGAATCCAACTCGGCTGGGCAGCGTTCGGGAAGCTACGCAGCATATTTTCGCCCCATCTACCGCAGTGTCTGAAGAGGAAAGTCTTCAATGCGTGTGTGTGTTGCCAGTGATGACATACGGAACCGAAACGTGGCCGCTTACAATGTGCCGGTTAAGGAGGCTCAAAGTCACCCAGAGAGCAATGGAGAGGGCTATGCTCGGAGTCTCCCTGCGTGATCGTATCAGAAATGATGAGATCCGCAGGAGAACTAAGGTCACAGACATAGCCCAAAGGATTGCATGCCTCAAGTGGCAATGGGTAGGGCACATAGCGAGGAGAACAGACGGTCGTTGGGGCGGAAAGGTCCTCGAGTGGAGGCCACGTACAGGAAATCGCAGCCGTGGCAGGCCCCCCATAAGGTGGACCGACGATCTGGTGAAGATCGCGGGATTCCATTGGATACGGGAGGCACAGGACCGATCTGTGTGGAGAACATTAGGGGAGGCCTATGTCCAGCAGTGGACGTCTAATGGGTGAAATGATGATGATGGTGATGATACAGGATCACTTATTTTTCCATTAAACCATTCATCAGTGAAATGAAAATTGTAATTACCATATTATTTGAAAAGAGTAACTACTAAGTTTCGATGACGATTTTGATGGTATCTTGGATTATCTTTTTCTACTGAATCAAATTAACTTTATAAATTTTTCACGTAAATTGACTAGACGGACAGAAGTCACAAATTATTCTCACCAAAAACTTATCAAGTCTAATCTGGGGTATTTTTCGTTTATAAACCGAATCCACAGTCAGTTCCTTGGTAATGCTGCTAGTTCTGAGTTAGACCTTAGGTCCAGGTTTCTTAGGTTTAGGTCAGATTTACACAATTCTAAAATCTCTAGGATTTTCTTTTTCGTTTAAATTGTATTAGGTAATTCCTCTTTCGGGCGGGTGAATGAGTAGGCAAATTTTCCACACGATTTGTTTGTTTCGTTTATTCCGTTTCAATCATTATTGATGTATGAATTTGGGTTGATTTTTTTTTATTTATTTATTTGGGATAACAACAGCATATTACAATTTCTGTTACAATCTTATGTAATACAATTTTGAAGGCCAATTACAGTCATGCACGTAACATTCTCAATGTATGAAGTCTGATACTAAAGATACACAGAGTTTTTACGTTATACATATTAACATACCTAAGTACAAACCGACACTAGCTATTTCACACATTCATAAATAAATGATAAATAAATAGTAAATATTTCACAACATCACATAGGTAGCTCAAGCACCTGTGTTACGGATATCAGAATCAACAGTGGGATTACACATATATACATATAATACTTTTCTTTTTTTTTTTTTTACTGTAGATAGGTAAGCGTTTGACCATATTTCACCTGATGGTAAGTGATAATATGGTCTAAGATGTAGCACGATTACCTAGAAGATACCTATTCACTCGCGCTTTGAAAACCCCCAAATTGTAGCCACTAGGGAACACCTCCTCAGGCAACTGATTCCACTGTTTCGCAGTACGAATAAGAAAACAGGATTCAAACCTCTTTGTGCGGACTTTTGGTATTTCTACCATGTACCGGTGTCGATTGAGGGTCTGCCTGGTGGAGTAGTGGAAGAACGGAGATGCTCCAATGGCATTGTACAGTTCCGTGGCGCACTCTCCAAAATGTATCCGATAGAAGACCGATAAGCTTGCTACCTTGCGTCGGTGTTCAAGGCTTTGTAACCTCTTACCCACAAGCTCGTCGTCGCCAATTAGCCTCCTGGCCCTTCTCTCAATACTCTCTAACGCCTCAAGCTGGTATTTGGCTGAGCCATCCCAAAGATGAGAACAGTACTCCATGCAGGCTCGGACTTGCGCTTGATATAAGTTAAGCAGCTGTCCTGGCGTAAAGTACTGCCTCACTTTAGCCAGAATACCGAGCTTTTTTGAGGCAAGTTGAGCTTTGGACTCGATGTACGTGCCAAAGTTGAGGGAAGGGGTGAGAGACATGCCAAGAAGCTCAAGACGGCTAGTAATCGGCACGGACACATTCCGGAAAGTGGGAGTCAGTTGGAATTGACTCCGTTTAGCAGAGAACAGACACGCCTGGGTCTTAGCTGCATTGAACGAAACTCGGTTGGCATTTCCCCAGTCGGAGACCGCCTTCAAGGTCTCGTTCATGCGCTCGACCATCGCCTCTCTATGTCTCTGGATGTCCGCCGGCTTGGCACGTGCACTGGAATTGTAACTCTCTACAACTGTGCTGTCGTCCGCATACCCATAGATGCCGGGTTTTAGCAGGTCGTTTATGTGCAGCAAGAAGAGAGTTGCAGAAAGTACAGACCCCTGAGGGACTCCAGCATTAATCGCCAGTTGGTCAGAAGAGCAGCCATCAATGACCACTCTTAAGGACCTACCCCTCAGGAAATCAGAAATCCAAGCGCATAAGCCAGCGGGAAGTCCATACGCGGAAAGCTTACCAATAAGGCTATCATGCCAGACCCTGTCGAAGGCCTTTGAGATATCAAGGGATACTGCAAGAGCCTCCCCATGATTCTCAATGGCCTGGCCCCAGATGTAAGTGGCATACGCTAGAAGATCCCCAGTAGACCGATTCCGGCGAAAGCCATATTGTCGGTCGCTGAGGAGGTCGTTCGATTCTAGGTATGCCAAAAGCCTATTGTTCAGTACACGCTCCATAGTCTTGCAGAGTATGGAGGTAACCGAAATTGGCCTGTAGTTAGTAGGGTCGGCACGACTGCCTTTTTTAGGCACGGGCTGCACGTTGGCAAGCTTCCATGACTTTGGTACTATACCAGACGACATGGAAAGGCGAAAGAGGCGCGTAAGTACAGGAGCCAGCTCAGGCGCACAGGTTTTGAGTACTATCGCCGGAATCTCATCTGGTCCACTTGCTTTATTCACGTCTAGATTCCGCAGGGTTTTCAGGACCTCAGTCTGGCGAATGTGTATTTCGTATGGAACACCCACAATCCGGCAGACTAGGAGGTGGTACACTGGCGGAATCCAGACGCGAAGCCTCCGCAAATTGAGTAGCGAATAAATCAGCTTTCTCTTTGGCGGTATGTGCAAGTGAGCCATCAGGTTTCAACAGTGGTGGGAGTGAGGGACGGCAGAAGTTCGATTCGACCGCCTTAGCCAGAGACCAAAAAGCTTTACTACCCGCAGGGTACGAAGCAAGTTTGGTCCCAATTCGTCTTATGTGGTCAAATCTAGCCTTCCGTATTGCTTTCTTACTGGACTTAGCAGCCTTGTTGAATGCTTTTTTCTTTTCGGAGACATCCTTTGCTTTCTTTTGTGAATATGTACTTACAATACATAGCAAACACCCAGACCAATACAAACAACCATGTTCATGCGCACAAATGTTTGTACTGTGCGGGGATCGAACCCGCAACCCTTGTATCTGAGGCAGCGTTCACTACCACTGTTCCAATCGGGTCGTCATTCATACATAGTACTATGCAGGTATGAATGCATGAAACAACATGCTAGTCCGAGCCCATGAAAAGGTTTATATTTCTACATATTTATGTGATATATGTATATATAATTATATGCATACATACACCTGTATATACATCCACACCATACAAAATACTAAATATTATATACATCCACACCATACAAAATACTAAATATTTATTTATTTTTTAAGGAAAAGAAACATTCTTTTGTAAACTTATAAATAACACAAATACTGATAGAACATGTAAGAACAAAGTTCCCACTGATATTTAAACATGTTACAAGTGATCACAGTAGTATTATAATAGTAAGTTGTTTGTGACTGACAAAATATTTTTCGAATAATATAATAGCTAATGTTCCATTAGTATATGGATACATAAATAGCAATGAAAGGTACTTAATATTACCAAATTCTAAATCGCGTTTACAAATACAAATAAAAATCATTTATTGCACTCATGTTGTAGGATACAGGTCTTTGGTATATAGGATTGGTATACCATGTCCCTTCGAAACTGAGAAGGAGGCTACTTCCATTTTCCACTTTTTTCTGTTAATACTATACACGAAACTGGAATTCAAGACCAAAAAAGCTACTACAATGTTGCCACTGTAATAAAATAATCGTACAAAAGTATATACCTATTATTTAAAAACATACTTTGACATAATTTATTTATTGATAATTTTAATTCTATCATTTAAAGACGTGATTTTAGTGACTTATCTTTACATAAGTACAAGACGCTTTAATAAAAAAGTATCATCCGTAATGTTTGGTAGAAAAGCCGGTATTGAGCTAGTGTCACTGCAGTTGTTTATAACATTTGAACTACAACATTACGTTTCTATTTTTTGAGAAAATCCTTATCATGAATTGTACCAGGCCATACTAATAAAAGAAGAATATAACAAAAAGGTTGGCAAAACCTGAAAACTTGATTTGGCAATGACATAAGTGACATTGAAAGATTTGACAGTGACATATCTGTCGTAGGTTTTTAGGGTTCCGTAGCCAAAATGGCAAAAACGGAACCCTTATAGTTTCGTCATGTCCGTCTGTCCGTCTGTCCGTCTGTCCGTCTGTCACAGCCGATTTACTCGGAAACTATAAGTACTACAGTGATGAAATTTGATGGGAATATGTGTTGTATGAACCGCTACAAAAATATGACACTAAATAGTAAAAAAAAGAATTGGGGGTGGGGCCCCCCATACATGTAACTGAGGGATGAAATTTTTTTTTTCGATGTACATACCCGTGTGGGGTATCAATGGAAAGGTCTTTTAAAATGATATAAAGTTTTCTAAAAAACATTTTTCTTAAAGTGAACGGTTTTTGAGATCAGCTCTCAAAGTCGTAAAAAGTATGTCCCCCCCCCTCTATTTTTATAACTACGGGGTATAAAATTCTAAAAAAAATAGATGTGATGCATGCTAATTAACTCTTTCAACGATTTTTGGTTTGATCAAAGTATCTCTTATAGTTTTTGAGATAGGTTGATTTAACTGTAATTTTGGACTTTGCTGCTACGGAACCCTTTGTGCGCGAGCCCGACTCGCACTTGGCCGGTTTTTTGGTCTTGAATTCCAGTTTCGATAATAGTCGATTATTGTGAAGCTTGGTTAGAGCTAGTTTTACGTCACTTTTCGATCGTGCAGCAGTTAATTTATTTTTTAATTTTTTCGTGTAAAAATTCGAATTTTTGGAATAGTCAGAGACCTTATATGACTATTGAAGATTTTCAGATTTGTTGCTCTTAAAAGTGTAACTTAAAAAATATTTTTTTTCTCTTGTTGGTTATATAAGAACCCCTTTAAAGTGAAAACATCGGTGCAAGAATGGATTTGTTAGCTTTGAAACTCTTCGAGTTAGGACAATTTGAAATCACATAAAATAGACTTGCCCAAAACGCTCCATACAAACAGCGACGCGAGGCGTGACGTCAGCCCTCACGGCTTTGTGCGCATAGCGCGATAGCTTTGTTCGATAGCTATATGAAATAGTGCGTTTATGAAATAATACATAAGGTTTCAAGCTGATATTTTGTACTTAGCTCCTTTTGACCGTTATTTCTCAATGCTATTTAAAACATCTGCCAATCTCTGACCTAGTACACAAGCCTATTATAATAAACTCATATAAACACTTTTTTCTTCTAAATAATAGTTTTAAACATATTTAAATGAGATTTGATATAAGTATCGCTTATAATATAGTAACGCTTCGCATGCCGCGGCCGTAGCAAACTATTATTCACCATTAAGGCGACGGGTATCCCTAACTAGCGACACCAATCACATTAAATTGTTAGCTACTTTCAAAAAAAACAAACCGGATCTATTTTAAACAATTTCGGGGTTACAACCTCTCGGCCAAAATGTGTTTTTTGAACAATAGTTGGACTCCCCTCACTTGGCTTAATACAAGGCGATCTCCATGCCAGATTTCTGTTGTTGCCGTTTTTCATTTGTTTTCATTTATTGGATTACTACCATGCACAAATGTTGGGTCCGTTTTGTACGCGAAAAGTTGATTCGCACCAAAAGTGGCCGTGAATGAGTTTTTCGCGTACGCGTTGGACCCAACATTTGTACATGCGGTTATTTAATAAATAGTATAAGTGTTTGCCGAGAGGTTGTAACCCCGAACTGGTTTAAAATAGATTTTATTTATTTATTTGGAAACAAACAGTCATTTACAAACTTTGCACGAAAAACATGATTAATAATAGACTTACTGTTTCACTAATTGCAATTAAAAACAGCACTAAGATTAATAATTGACTAACTTAATTTTTAGATCCGGTTTAGTAGCTAAAGATTAAAATCGATTGGCGTCGCTAGTGTGCCCTACCCGTCACTTTTAGAATTTATTTACCTACTGCGTTAGTCTTAAGAATGTTGTAGTGTATGCCTTGTTGGTTGTCCAAATAAATAAATGTATTTTAAACAATTTTGGAACTCCAGTCTCTAAGTAAACATTTATACTATTTATTTAATAATTGTGTACTGATTTTTGTCTGTTTTTGCACAGGAATTTGACGCCATAAGTGGGTGCTTTTGGCAATAATTCAAATTTCGTGTACAAAAGCAGACCAAAAAATAAAGTACATATATGCATTTCAAGAGGCTTCAGCTTCTAAATTTTTCAAAAGATATTCGGTTCTAGTGATAATAATTTAAATCAATTGGCCTGGCTAATGTGCCCTACCAGTCATCTTAATCCAAATTTCGAGCAGAAAGTAGTGCACTAGTATTAAATAAATAGTATAAATGTTTTTTCAGAGACTGGAGCTCCGAAATGTTTTTTTTTAATGAAAATTTTTTTTCCGCTGACTCTTGGTCTGCGCCTTTTTTGTGGTTTAAAATAGATCCGGTTTAGTAGCTAACAATTTAAATCGATTGGCGTTACTAGTTAGGGAGTACCCGTCGCCTTAAGGCCCTACGTCGGCGAAACATGACCGCTAAAAAAATTATATTGATTGTAGCCATTATGAGAGAAATTAAAAAAAGAATATATCTTGAAATACATGAAAACAAGAATGTTAATTTCTTGAGACCCAAAAATAATTGTTTACACGCTTCAAGAAACATTATAAAGATTAGTATTATTTAATTAATTATGAAGAAATTTAATTTATTCTAAAGAAATTATTTCAAAGCTAAATTATTTAAAGCAGTTCTCTTTAAAATATCTCTCATGATTAATCGCCAAAATCAATATTAATCTTTGATATATGAGCCTCATTTATATTTTTATTATTATTATTATCAGCCCATTTAAGTCCCCACTGCTGGGGCACGGGCCTCCCTCAATCACATGAGGGGTAATCGGGGTTATCATCTAAGCTTCGCACTCAATAAGTCTCTATGTCGCTCGAGTAAATCCCGATTTAGCACCGGGGGCTCCCCTTCTACTATCTCATAGTAAAAAAAAGTCATATTTTGGCGGCGAAGTCAGTAATTAGTATGTTTGCACCCTTAAGTAGTATTATTGCATATTTTTTATGCCTATTAAATATGAAGAAACGAAACCACTGCCACTGCCGCTTCTTAGGAAGATTATTTTTTATGAGAAAGGGAGGCAAACGAACAAGCGTTTCACCCTGATGGTAAGTGATCACCGCCGCCCATGGATATCAGCCACACCAGAGGGAGTGGAGATGCGTTGCCGACCTTTTAGGAGGGTATAGGCTCGTTTCTTGAAGATCGCAATGTCGTACTGGTTCGGAAATACCGCTGCGGGAAGTTGATTACACAATTAGGAGGTGCGTGGCAAAAAATGACGTGTAAAGCGCACGGTGGTGGACCTCCGCACATCCAGATGGTACGGGTGGATGAATCAATTGAGTTTTCTTGGTTTCAGCTGGGAGCTTTCTGTTTGTCCAACATGGCGTTTATATGGCCAAATGTGATCTATTTGCTCGTGATTTGGTCCCGGCCTGGCTTCGGCAAGTACCGGTGGAGGCTTTGGCGAAGCATATTTCTGATTGCTGTGGGCATTTTCATCTGGTTCTGTGGCACCATCGTGAATTTCAACGAACTTATCTCAGTCTTTAGATAAAAAAAAAACTTTATTTCAATTTAGCAAAGAATCTTACAATATGTAGAGGCACCTCCTTTTAAGCTTGAAAAAACCTGGGACAGGAGGCAGCCCTCTTCAGTAACAATTTTCAAATTTTTGCACCAAATTTAACTTAAAATTTTGAAAGTTGTGATAGCTAATCAATTATTGAATTACTATCAAGATATTACAAACAATCATACTATACTCTGTTTGTTTAGGTAATTAACTAAAGGTAAACAACAAAATGGCGGAGTTCAGGGATTTTTATCCTTGTATTCGAATCGTGATCTGTCACTTCAATTAAAGTTCACAGTTGGCGTCTATGCTGGAAACTCGACCATGTGAAATACCAGTCAAAAGTGATGCCGCACTACCGAGCAGTATGACTTTTAGATTTAGTAGGATTGTCCATTACTTTTTTCAGAAGAAAGGTTTTGGATAACTGGTTTTTTAGATCCTTTTTTGTGGGCACACTGTAATACTTTTAAAAATCAGTAAAAATAAATATTTACTCAATTGTTTGCAAGGCTTAAAAATAATTTTCGCACTTTTTATTAAACAAAGTGTTTAAATATAAGAAGTGATAACAGAGAAAATGAGATTTAGATTCAGAATAATATAATTTTTGTTGCGTTTTGTGTCGCAATGAAAAATAGCCCTAAAAAGAACCCCTTTTAAGGTTTGTTTACATTTAGTTAAGTACCTAAACAAATGGAGTAAGTTAAATATTAGTAGGTACTAGGTAAATATATACAAGTAACAACATCTATACAAGTAGAAGTAAATTTCTGAAAATTCGATTTTACTTTTTTTAACTTAGCCTGTATGGTCCCACTGCTGGGACAATACCTCATTATTTAACTTAAAATTTTTGCTAAAACCGACAAAGAAAATTTAAATTTGATGTGTTATATTTCCTTGTTTTCTCGTGGTCCCATGATTTTGTCCCATTGAACCTTATTCAGATAACAAATCTGTGGTATAGATTGAACCATGGATAAAAATTGGTCGAATTCAGCCTATATTTGTCTGCATTTATCAAAAACTTTCGTTCGTTTATTCTCTTTAGTAGCAGTAGTTTGGTAAGTATCGCAACTTTTTAGTTGCAATAGGGGGGCTGGACTTCGGGCAGGACTTCTGGCAGGGTGCGTCGGCGCACTTAAGGCAGCGCGCCGCCTCCCTCAGCGCGGTGCGCTTCCGACTGCGTCGTGCGCTTTATGTCCTCGAAGTTCTTCGCCAGGGTGGGACATGTATGTAGTTTCAACTGAGCACCGAACTGATGTCCGATTAGTAGCAACAGTTCGGCAAATAAAATATATATAATTTTATTTATTTTGTTCATTCATTTACAATTTGCATGCATTTGGTTTTTTTCTTCTCTCTTCTGATGGTTATTTGTTTTTTTTTTTAATATTAATTACTTTTCTTGTTATCTTGCTATAACTCGTGCATATATTTTTACTCTCTATTAATTCGATTTTCAAGATTGTTAATTTTTGCGATGTTCATTTGTTTCTATCCTCAGTTATTCCAGAAAAACCAATGAACAATATCATTATAGATCAATATATAAATATCAAGAACAAATGAATAAAAGAAAACAAATGGACATCTCATGATGTTCATATGAGAGAGAAGAAAAAAAAGAAAAACAAATGCATATTAAATAAAATAATAAATATTTTATACCTATGCCAAACTGTTCCTACTAATCGGGTATCAATAGTTCGGTGCTCAGTTGAAACCGAACTAACAACCGGATTACTGCTACTAAAGGGTTTATTCTTGACGATTATGTACCTTTGTTTTCTAATTTATTTTTGAGTTGTTTAATTTTATAAAATAAGGAATTATCATTTGTAGATTTAATTTATTCCTTTCCATTTTCACTTAAAACACAACTGAATTGGTGTTTTTAGTAGTTTATTACATATTTTGTGTCTTTTAATGTTAATAAATAAATATTGAATTGAAAAGTTTTCATTTATTTATAACACACTACACTGGCAGAGTAGAATAGGCCACCCTCACTCTTACCGAGGTGTCGTAAAAGGCGACTAAGGTAAAGCTGCTGGCATGATCATCAGCACCCAGAGAAGGAAAACTCTGCATTTATATCAAAACCCTCGCCAACCCGTCTGCTAAGCGTGGTGAGTATGGCAATTACCCCTCATGTGATTGAGGGAGGCTCGTGCCCCAGCAGTGGGGACTTAAATGGGCTGACGATGATGATCATGACACTACACTGTACCACATGAGTAGGTTCAAATTATGTTGTTGTTTATTTATTGAGTAATGCATCATTTACAATGTCAACAGATCTTTAAATGTAACTAAGTGGGTAGGTAGGTCAGGTACATGTACCCTGTTAGGGTGTAGCAAGATTAACAGTAAGTATATAGTTAACAATGTGATGTTACTTAGATATTATGTACCTTAAATATGTACATTAGGTATTACAAAAATATGAGTGGATGTGACAGTAAAAATAGGACCCTTGTATGGAGGACATGGAACGTGTTAAATTATTGCTGTATGTCTTTCACCAAATACTGATAATTCCGATTAACCATGTCTTTTTTCAAATATACTTCGATACTTCAGCGAACATGAATCTCGTCTCGGGCATTACAGGGAGAGCTAGACTTAGTCTCACAATCTCGTTTTTGAATTTTTCTTTATTCTTAATTTTTTTTTCGCTGATTTCCATAAACATTTAGAAAAATGTAACATTTACAGACCCAGGTGGTTCAGTGACAGACAGATAGACAGCGAAGTCTTAGTAATATTAGGTTCCATTTTTTACTCTAAAACTGTAGTTGGCTAACGCAACTATATGATAGTCAGGAATATTAACTTGTTTAGATTACGGAAGCATGTCATTCTCCTACTTAAATATACAACTTGTATAAAGAACTTTTTACATTTACAAATGATGGTATTATTGTTTCTACAAAGTTTCTACTGTCCACATAGATACACACGGCGTCACGGAGTTACCCTTGTTGACCTATGGACCGTCCTTATATCTGGGGTACAAGTTCTATTTTTCCACTGCAGGGGGTAACTTGATCTGACGCTGACTGTACAAAAACAGGGGGTGCGGTACTGTGGAGTCCATGTATCCAAAAGGATGCATGTATTCGCACTGAATTCTACGGAGCTAGCGAAACGATTATCTGATAATTCAACATCTGCTGGCGTAAACTTCATAGCTAGGCATACAATAAAATAGCAGACGAGTAGACGATAAGCACGGTAAGCGCTATGTAACGGGGTCGATTCCCGGCTCGAGGTATTTGGAATTATTTCATTACCTATATTATTTTCTTTCTTTAGGGTTACATGATGTTTACTTTGAGTATATACTTAAAGACCACAGATATTATAATACTAGTCCGGTACATACCTATTATAATATCTGTGCCTGTCTTAGACAATTTAACACGGGAGGTGGTAAAGCGCAGATTTAGTTTCGAAAAATTCTGCCAAAATCCGCGGGGGGAAGGGAAGCTTAGTGATAGTCATATAAGTTACTCTCTGGTGATAGTCTAGATATGAATAAGTAATGAATTTAAATGATGATGTTTGTTTACGAACATTTATGAATCACTTGCCCACAGCACGAAATGTAGTCGAAAATGCCGATAAGTACTAGAAGAGTTATAATTTAATACCGCGGTAGCCTAGTGCCTAAGCCTGTAAGCCTAGTCACCTAAATGGGGAAAGGGTTGGATTGTTGAAACAGTCATACAGCCATTTAAGTACATTTAAGTTTCTGTAATGCCTATATTTTTAAGTTGTCTATTTTATACAATGTCCAGGCTTCTTAGCAAACGCACAAAAATCCGTATCTACAAGACAGTGATACGTCCAATCTTGATGTACGGCTGTGAGCTTGGACATTGACCCGCAAAGAAGAGACCAAACTACTCGTGGCAGAACGAAAGATCTGGAGGAAGATTCTGGGACCTATACAGACTCCGGATGGCGCGTGGAGGAGGCTAAAGAACAGGGAACTGGAAGACCAGGTGGGCGAGCCCAACATCATTGGCGAGACTAAAGCGCATCGACTTCGCTGGCTCGGCCACCTAGAAAGAATGGGAGACGATCGTGCGGTAAAGCGAGCGTATCAGGGACGTCCTATTGGCAAAAGGCCAGTCGGCCGCCCGAGATATCGCTGGAAGGATGAGGTCGAAAAAGACCTGCGCGGACTCTCGGCAGATGACTGGCAGGAGGTGGCGCAGGATCGACCAAGATGGAGGCTCTTATTATCGGAGGCCAAGACTCACTATGGGTCGCTGCGCCAACCTAGTTAGTTAGTTAGTTAGTTATTTTATACAATAAAGTAAGTATATCTATAGAGTGATAGCTGTTTATTCTTATTATTCAAGTAAAATTGTAATATGCATCTAAAGAATAAAGCGTAGAGAATTTGCTAAATATTTTTTTGTTTAAAAGAATGTACTCCTGCCTGTCGCCATGTCAGAATCTGATGATGGAATCTTAGGGAAACCGAAGTGACTCTTCGTACGTGTTATAGGTGACGAAGAGGTCACCAGTTCCCTCAAATCTCTTCAACTTCGTAGATACATCGGATCGCTTAGCGTCTTTTACCGCCTATACTACGGTGAATGCTCTGAAGAGCTTTTCTCCCTCACCCCACCTGCCCTATTCCGCCACAGAACTACACGCACCGGATAACGCTGTCACCGCTTCACAGTGGAAAACATCCAATCACGGACTAAAAATTTGTCAAGAACTGCCAAATTTTTAGTCCGTGATTGGATTTCTGCCGCACCATCAAGAAATTGAACTCGTTGCCGGCGCATGTATTTCCCCCTTCCTACAATATGGAATTCCAATTCAAACGAAGCGTGAAGAAGCATCTCGCGGGTCAGTATGGCGGTGCCAACGGAGGTGATGTCTTGACATCGCTAATTACAACTTGGGCTCTTCTCTTGCTTACCGTCAGGTTGAGGAGAGCCAATATACTGTGCCATTATAAAGAAAATAGTTTAATAGAGAAAGTAAAGTTTTGGGGCATTCAGAATATTGGGTCTGCTTTTGTACTAGAAAAATTATTCACGCCAAAAGTGCCGTTTTTGGTAATTCAAAATTCGAGTGCAAAAGCAGACCAAATTATCATCCTCCTGCTCTTTTCCCAGGATATCTTTTTGCCGAGAGACTGGAGCCCCGAAGTTGTTTTAAATAAATCTGGTTTAGTAGCTAACAATTATAATCAATTGGCCTCGTTGAGTGTAATTTTTTAATCACATAACTCCAAATAAAATAAACAAATAAACAGGGATACATTTCTAATCAGTGAATTTTCATGGGCGAATAGACCAAAAAATCTTTGGCAATTACAATCACAAATTGGAGACCAACCCCTTCAGATTGGAGTACGTGCCAGCTATGAACAGTAGAATCCCAATCAAGAGGATAAGTATGTTCTTCCAGAGCCGCCAGTAGTATCTGCCGAGGCCAGGGTCTTCCCACACCACGAGGACCTCTATGAGGGCCGGGAATATGAAGCCCATGTTGGAAAGACAGAATGCGCCGAGCTGAAAATTAAATTAAATTAACTTTTGACCGTGGGAGAGTCACGCTTCAGCATGAATGGGCCGACTCGTCCGGAGTGATACCACAGCCTCACGGAAAACCGGCGTGAAGCAGCACTGAGCTGTGTGTGTGAGGGTACCGGAGGCCCAATCCGGGGGAAAATGGGGGAAAATGTTGGCAGCGCACTGTGACTTCAGTGGTGTCGCGGGTGTCCATGGGCGGCGGCGATCGCTTACCATCAGGTGATCCGTCTGCTCATCTGCCACCTATTACATTAAAAAAAAATATTTACCAATCCCATCAAATTTCCGATGTTTGGGAACGCTATGGCAATAGCTGTTATGATGAGTATAAAAATGGCTCTGTATACTCTTTCCCAGATCCAATGCCTCTTCGAATTGTGCTTCTTGGCCAGGTAATGCCACACCAGGTTGAAGGGTGCCCAGTAGTTTAACGCAAAGGTCACGAAGATCATGATGGCCATCAAGGCTTTTAAGACTTTAGGAAAGCTGAAAGAGAAATGTGATTTTGTCATTGAAGTTCCATTTTGCGGATGTTTTGACGAAACCCTAAGCTCAGCTAAAATTCAAAATCAATGAAGTGGTGGAATGAAAAAAACAGGTAGAGTGCAAATTTCTACCAAAGAAGTGCGCCTAAAAAGGGCCGAATCCAAATGAGGTCCATCCTTTCAAACTTCCCGCACTTAAAACTTAAACCAAAACGGATTATGCGTAGTGCCTCCCCAGTAACCAATCATAAAGTGCACCGACGTGCATTGCCTCCTCGCCGGCCATTTTGTCAGTGGCTCTGTGTGTAACCTCAGGTGCAGTCGACGTGACTGAACGAATAAAACATTCTGATTCAATTCCGCGTTGTTTCTATAATAAAACCCGGTGCTATGTAATAATTAAAAACTAATTAATAAAAAAAACTTTCAGATCGTGGATTGACGGAGTAAGTTACTAAAATTGTTACTTTTTTTTCTAAATTTAGGTAGTTAAGTTTTCTCTGAAAACAAATGTTTGCCTAAGAAGGTCCAGGTTGTTGTCTACAAACAAGGGTAGGCCCTTATTGGGGGTACGATGTTTTAAAATAAGCATGATCAGTTATATAAATGACTTATATGAGTATAAATAAGCAGCCTGGCCTAGCTAGTGGCACTTTGGTGTGGAGATAACGACAGTTCGATATGTACTAAGCCATTGCTATCGCCCAAATGTGCCACTTGCTTAGACACCTTCAAACGAAAAGAATTCACTAAATACTTATTTAAAAAAAAATGCTAGTCCAGTAGGTTTCAAGTTTTATACTTAGTCTACACTATGATTAATAAGTGTTATACCTAATATGGTCCAAAGATTAAGACTGAAAAATTGACTTATTAGTCATTTTTAGTGATTGTTTTAGTAGAATTAATAAAAATTCGCACAAACCCTACAATTTGTTTCATTTATAGCTAGAAAATACATAAGTTACAACTTATATACATTTCGTAATCAACTTACATTTCAGAAGGGAAGTTCAAAGTGACTGGTGATATCGAGCTCTCACCAAACCCCCAGTAGCCGAAAAAACCCACGAGGATCAAGAAAGAGACCACGATAAACATTGCTAAAACAAAATATGAAAATAAATCAATAAATTCATACAAAATCTTAATTACATTGACCTGATTCCGTAATAAGTAGCTTAAGGTGACGGGTAGGGCACACCCGCCAATTGATTTGAATTTTTAGTTAGTAAATCGGATCTATTTTAAACGATTTCGGGATTACAACCTCTGGGCAAACACTTATATTATTTGTTAAATAACCATGCACAAATGTTGGGTCCGTTTTTGTACGCGAAAAAATGATTACCGCTTGAGGTTGTAACCCCAAAATTGTTTTAAAATAGATCCGGTTTAGTAGCTAAAAAATAAAATTGATTGGCGTCACTAGTGTGCCCTACCCGTCATCTTAAAGCGCTGGGTAGCCCTAACTAGCGACACCAATCGATTTATATTGATAGAGTAGCTACAGGATCTATTTTAAACAATTCCGGAACGCGAAAAATTGATTCACGTCAAAAGCGGCCACTTTTGGCGTGAATCAATTTTTCGCGTACGCGTTGAACCCCACATTTGTGTACACATTTAGTAAATAGTATAAGTGTTTTCCGAGTGGTTGTAACCCCCAAATTGTTTAAAATAGATTTGGTTTAGTAGCTAAAAATTTAAAGCGATTTGCGTCGCTAGTGTGCCCTACCCGTCACCTAAAGCGCTTATGTTACGGATATCAGACAACAGAGGAATTACAAATATAATAAATACTTAGGTGAGGTTAGGTTTTGACTGTGGGAGAGCCATGCTTAGCATGAATGGACCGGCTCGACTGGACTGAAACCACGGCCTTACAGAAAAGCGGCGTGAAGTAGCACTGTGCTATGTTTTGCTGCGTGAGTGAGGGTACCGGAGGCTCAATCCGGGGGAAAGGGGGTTTAAACGTTGCAACGCACGCGCACTTGTGACTCCACTGGTGTCGCGGGTGTCCAAGGCCGGCAGCAATCACTTACTATCAGATGCTATGCAGTCTGCTCGTCTGCCATTTACCTATCACATATGACCCAGACATAGAACAAACACAAGTGTTCATTTAACGAATGTTTGCTTCGGGTGGGGATCGAACCCGTCATCCGGCCGAATACTGCTTAGAAGGACGTACAGGGTGTATAGGATAAACAGCTACGTCTCTTTAACCACCTCTTCTACCAATATTTTTGACTTTTTGGGAATTCGTATTTTTTTAGACTTTCCATTCAAAGACGGTGTCAACATAACTTGATCATTTTGTTTGTTGGCGAGTCAAAAATTCATCCAAGAATTTCTGAAAGTCGTAGGACAAACGTTGTTCAGAAAATTTTTAGGTACAACCTGTGCGGATAAAGAATGAATCAGAAATGGCGGCGCATGCATTTACTTCTCGCTCGCACACTATTTGCGTCTATACTCGCACCCCACAAGTGCGAGACTTTATCAACCGGGGAAGCTCTCGCCAGACGGGGAGCCCCACATAACCCGCCTGCCCCTCGGTGGACGGTATGCATAAGGATGTCAGCCCATTGCACTTTAGGCTGGCGGCATACCCCCTTTTTAGGGTTCCGTAGCCAAATGGCAAAAAATGGAACCCTTATAGATTCGTCATGTCTGTCCGTCTGTCCGTCCGTCCGTATGTCACAGAAACTTTTCTCCGAAACTATAAGAACTATAGGTACTATTGAAACTTGGTAAATAGATGTATTTTGTTAACCGCATTACGAATTTTAAATAAAAATTGGAAAATTAAAAAAATTGGAGGTTTTTAACATATTTTTTTTCTAAACACAATACTTTGCGCAAGAGACGCTCCCAAAGTGGTAAATTGTGTCCCCCCCCCCTCTAACTTCCATAATAAATGAATTATAAAACTAAAAAAAATGGAGATATATCATGAAAACTACAACGTAAAGTAGTTTTTTTATAATAGTAAGTAAGTAAGTAAGTAAGTAATTTAATACGTTATAAACCGTAAATTACCTTCCATATATCTTACTTGCTGCTACGGAACCCTTCCTGGGCGAGTCCGACTCGCACTTGGCCGGTTTTTTTCCCCTGGAGAAACCATCATGGCCTTCACCTTGTCACATGTAGGGAACAAGATTGTGTATGGGACTCTAACCCTAACCAAAACCCCTGGGGTGTCCATTTCAGCGCAATCACAGTTGGAAACTCCACAGCCAGGACTGAACTGTACCGCTAATCGCACTCGCCGCGCTAACCCTTTTCTGATGTATGACGCACTAAGAGGCCCAATAACATCGTCCCCCGCGGAGTCGCATACGGAGTAAGCCACTACGGCATTACCCCTTTTTTTTTTTTTTTTGGTTTCGCAGGGGGAATGCCGCTGGCTCAAGAGATGAGCCGACTATCTTATGCATACCAGACCACCGGGGGGTGGCCGGGTTATGTGGGGCTCTCCTTTGGCGGGGGCTTCTCCCAAGGAGAAGCCAGGCAAAGGCATACCCACTAAACCCCCTGCGGTTCTCCCTCATCGCCCATATTGGGGAGTATCATGGTGATACAGCCAAAGCCTCCCTCCACGATATTCCCCGGGCGGATGTCCGCCTATACGGCGGACTAGGCGGTTCCTCCCCCGGACGTGCCGGGAGAGGGGATAGGGACAGCCGGGAGAACTGAGCCGTCCCTATCGGGCAGCAAAGGGAGCCTGTGCAATGCTGGTGCTGGTGCGAACGGCATTACCCCTGCGCCAACAAAAAAGGTACTTTGTCAATAAGCCGTAACAAGTTAAAATAAGCATACCACCACATAACACAAGCGGGAACTGCTTAGGGTTTTTCATATTGTTTTCAATTGGAAGTGACACCCCGATGCCTTCCATACTAAATATGGCGATGCCGCAGAACTCGAAGAAGCCTACCGGATCCTTCCACCCCGGAGTTTGGGTTATAGGGGGAGCTACTTGCAGACTGTAGTATACCGTAGCTACCACGCATGCCACTGAAAAGAATGGAAAAAAATGGTAAATGGTCAAATCTATTTGTCGGAATCAACTCTTCTCAACTCGGCTACAAATAAGATTATTCGTTTTTTAGATTTTCGTGTTGTATTATAAGTAAAATTAATTAAGACGGGGATTAACTTGAAATTTATTATGAGATACATTATGTACAGTCAAAGAACGAAAAGGTTCGTCATTTTTCAAATTGATTCCTTTGATATGCTATGAGCACTTATTACCTTTCGTAAATTTGTCAGAGTAACACATGTTGCACAGAAAATTATGCTTAACTATTAGATCAGAAAGTTCAGATTTGATTGTAGCAACATTGATTCATTTTGCCACCTTTGACATAAAAAAAAAGTAAAGAAAGGGTCATTTATAAGATTTGCTTTTTGCATCACTAAACAATAATATCTGATCTCTATTTAATATAAACTTTGAAATATAGTCTTTAATCAAAATAAAATTATAGTACGGTGTCTTTTTGCTTATTAAAAGAGTTTTTTTTATAGGAAGGCCAATCAGGATGACCTCACTCCGCCTGATGGTAAGCGGCCGTGAAATCCAAATATGAGGCTGACAGGCACAAAAGAACTAACAAAGTACCCATTGTGTCGGCCATCCTCACCCTAATGGCCTGCTGAGATGCCGTTTCACGCCCCGCCTAAAAGACCCCGGTTATACATCTTATTGCGTCTAGAAAAAAAAATCGGCAATTTCATAGGTAAAGATATACATAGTTTCCAAAAGTATTTACCTATAAATACATCCGCAAGCAAGGTAAACGGTGCAAGATATTTCAAAGTGGTGATCATACACAGCAGCAAAATGGGCACCAGCAATGCCAGGATGTACAGCCTCAACGACGCCAGGTCGCCAGAGTCGAAGTCCTGCGTGTTTTCCACCAATTGCATGATGGACTTCGCTATTATGATTTGGTAGACGCAACAGGCACCGAAAAGGTCTATACAGATTATAATGTCTACTGCGTATCTGTAATCAAGAATTTTCAACTTGTTTTAAATGCTTCAATGACTTTCATCATCATCATCATCATTTCAGCCAATAGACGTCCACTGCTGGATATAGCCCTCCCCCAATGTTCTCCACATAGATCGATCCTGTGCCGCCTGCATCCAATGGATCCCCACAACCTTCACCAGATCGTCGGTCCACCTTGTGGGGGGCCTGCCACGGCTGCGACTTCCTGTACGTGGCCTCCACTTGAGGACCTCTCCGCCCCAACGGTCGTTTGTTCTCCTCGCTATGTGCCCTGCCCATTGCCACTTGAGACATGCGCTCCTTTGGGCTGTATGTGTGACCCTAGTTCTCCTGCGGATCTTAATCACTTTATTTGTGTAAGGATAATGATAAGATAAGTATATACACAAATTACATCTAACTAAAGTCATTAAATAAAGTGATTGAGATACGCAGGAGAACTAAGGTCACAGACATAGTCCATAGGATTGTTTGTCTCGTGGCAATGGGCTTGGGGCGGAAAGGTCTTTATCTGGATAAAGATAAGATAAAGATAGTTATTTCCAAGAATATGGTACATGTGTTCTTTAACTAAAACATAGACAGATAGATAGAGAAACTAGACAGACATGATCCACATCGTCACTTACCATCAGGTGAGATTGTGGCCAAATGTCTACCTAATCTAATTAAAAAATAATAATAACGTTCAATATATTCTGCCATTGATGGCGTAGAAATCATGCATAGTCAAATTATCTCTTACTTATAACAAAGCTGATTTGAAATATTATTTATAATTCACATTAACGTCAGATATTGTAAGTCAAAATATTTATGAATTAAACATGCAATCATTTAATTTTAAATCTAAGCATTCCTTGATTAACTATACCGTGCTTTTTTAACCGTCTTACTCCCTTATCGAGTGCATTATACTGATGAAAACAAACATTTTCCCCCAAGGAAATCGTATACGGAAGCAATATTTTTTTTGAGATTAGACCTCATGTTTCTTGTGGAAAAATGTTTGTTTTCATAAGTATGCCCCCAATAAGGGAGCAAGACGGTAAGAAAGCACGATGTAGAAGCGCTCTTGTAGAAGCCAATTATTTAGTGAATATTTAAACTGGTTTATTGGCTGTTCTATAACTTTTACAGAAATATTATTTTAAATCGTAATGGCATTACAGTACTGTTGTTGGAATATAGTTTGCACTTATCCCTGCTTCTGTGCTTCTCAAGCATGTTGTCATGTAAAGGAAAGAGATGTGAATTTTGTTTGGATATTAAGAGGGCATTTAAAATTTTCAAGCTAACGGCCGCACTCAGAGACGTCAAATTAACTTTAATTGGTACTTAAGAAAAAATATTGACCCTTATTTCAAAACGCAAAAAGGCTCTCCATAATTAAGAAAGTGAAGATTTAGCGTGAATGACGTCTCTGAGTGCTGCAGTTAGCCAGTGTGACACGGCTGGAGAGGAATCGAGCGTAATACAATCAGCTGAACGTGCTTTTCGAGGTACGCGGGTACAAGTCCGCTAACTTTTAGTCTCCAACCTACACTGAGAATTTCTTACCAAAAAACTCAGATTTAAATTTTGCCGTGACCGCGTCACTTTGAAATGCATTTAATCGGTTGCACCACAGATATTATGAGTATAACATTCAAACAGATTATTTTATTGGTCTCAGTATTGGTCCCTTACTACCCCTACTCTAATTATACTAACACAACTCGTTTTAAGACTCAATTAAAATCAGCACCAATAGATGGCGCTGCGAGTTGATTGCCTCGCGCAAGTTTTTCATCTTTTCGGTCGTTGCCTGTAGTTACTATTAACCTTTTTATAAATAATATAGATATTATATGCCACTTATATGCTGTAAATATTACAATAGACTTCATCATCAGCAACCCACACTCGTCCACTGCTGGACATAGGTCTCCCCTAATGCACGCCACTGCTCCCGATTTTCGGCCACTCGCATCAAGCCCACACCAGCCAGCCTTCGAATGTCATCATACCATCTTGTCGCAGGGCGTCCTACACTACGCTTACCTAGTCGCGGTCTCCACTCAAGGACTTTACGGCTCCAATGGCTGTCAGTTCTGCGGCTAATATGACCAGCCCACTGCCACTTCAGTTTGCTAATTCGGTGGGCTATGTCGGTGACTCTGGTTCTCTGTCGGATTACATCATTTCTGATGCGGTCCTTCAGAGATACTCCGACTTACAATAGACTTACCAGATTTATGTCTTTTGTAACATTTTTCCATGAGCAATGTTATTAGTAAGGGACCCATTTGCTGCTAAAAGATAATGTTTCTATGAAAAATCGTCTTACTCAAACATTATCCATCTCATTATAAATCGCGATCTAAAGTTATTACCGTACTAATTCCGTTCGAACATGCAATGTTAAAAGGGGCTGGCACGAATTTTGTTCCGGGGCTATATAGTTCGCTACTTGTAATAAGATTTTGATACATTAGTATCTTCAGAATAGCCTGAAATTAGACCCGTTCGAAACTGCAGTGGTTTAATCATCATCATCATCATCATTTCAGCCTATAGACGTCCACTGCTGGATATAGGCCTCCCCCAATGTTCTTCACACAGATCGGTCCTGTGCCGCCCGCATCCATTGGATTCCCGCGATCTTCACCAGATCGTCGGTCCACCTTGTGGGGGGCCTGGCGACTTCCTGTACGTGGCCTCCACTCGAGGACCTTTCCGCCCCAACTGTTCTCCTCGCTATGTGCCCTGCCCATTGCCACTTGAGGCATGCAATCCTTTGGTGGTTTAATGTTGACTTGAAATTAGCACATATTTTTTTTATAGAAAGGCCAATCAGGATGACCTCACTCCGTCTGATGGTAAGCGGCCGGGAAATCCAAATATGAGGCTGGCAGGCACAAAAGAACTAACAAAGTACCCATTGTGTCTGCCATCCTCACCCTAATGGCTTGCTGAAATGCCGTTTCACGCCCCGCCTAAAAGACTCCGGATTGTATGAAGGAGGAAACACATGAGCTGGGAGGGCATGAGCTCGGATGGATTTTATATAAGATATCAAACATACCTAAACCACTTACTGTACTTTCTGAGGCTAGGGAAAGGTCCTACTTCCATAGACGCTTCGGCTACGTCAGGGTACGACATCACGGGTACATGAAGCCTCTTGTATAAAACTTGCGCAGATTTTACTAAAAGCTGTAACAATTGATTTCTATAATTTGAGTAAGCCGTAAAGCGAGAGGGACAAACAAACGGCTTGCTTGATAGACGGGGACTACCGAAGCCCATGGACGGTAGCAATGTGTTGACAATCTTGTAAAAACCTTAACACTCCTTTTTTGAAGAACCTCATTCCGCAGTCCTTCGAGAAAACCCCTGAAGGGATCTCATTCCACAGCTGGAGCGTTCGCGGGAGGAAATTTCTCTGGAACCGTGCTGTGCCGTTTCGTACCTAGTAAGTGACTACCGCAGCCTATGTGCGCTGGCGACATGTTGCCAACCCTGTTAAACCCTTAACATTCTTTTTTTGAAGAATCTCATACTGTACTTTATCGGTAATGCTTCTAAAGGGAACCTCACACAAAACCAGCACTATGCTGTGTTTCGCTGGCCGGGGGAAAGGGGGGTGTAAAGGTTGGCAGGGCACTTCTGACTGCACTGGTGTCCATTAAAGTAAAGTATCAGCCTATAAACTGTCCCACTGCAGGGCAAAGGCCTCCATCATAGAAATCAAGTCATCGCTACTATGATGGGATTAGGCTTAATCACCACGCTTGCCAAATGCGGATTGGTGATCACAAACCCGAGCTATGTTCGAAAAATTCGAAACATACTTTTTGCTCGACCCGGGAATCGAACCCAGGACCCCGAGATTACGGCCCGGTACTTAAACCACTAGACGAACAGGGCTTCCATGGGCAGCGGCAATCGTATAGGCTTAGGTGATCCGTCTGCTCGTCTCTCACCTATCACATAAAAAAAATTGCACAGCAAGAGTTCTCGCTCGAGAAAATTTCTATAAAACCGAAGTATTAGAACATCGTTTAAGCCAATAAACGCCCACTGCTGAACATGAACTATTATTAGTCATCATCAGCCCATTTAAGTCCCCACTGCTGGGGCACGGGCCTCCCTCAATTACATGAGGGGTAATTGCCATACTCACCACGCTTGGCAGACGGGTTGGCGAGGGTTTTGATATAAATGCAGAGTTTTCCTTCTCTGGGTGCTGATGATCATGCCAGCAGCTTTACCTTAGTCGCCTTTTACGACACCTCGGTAAGAGTGAGGGTGGCCTATTCTACTCTGCCGGGGACCACACGGCTATTATTAGTGATTTTGTAAAATTACCAATTGTGATTATGCGAAACAGAAGCTGCAAACCTACCATACCAGAAGATTAACACCATACATCACTTCGCAGTAATAAATAATTCGTGCAAAAAATACTAATGTGATGTACCTACAGAGTTTATTTACTTCAACGACAGTCGGTCCAGTAGTGATGTGACGAGTAAAATAACTTTTATTCAATGTCGATAACCTAATATATAATTTTATTGATTATCAAAATGATTTAAACAAGAACTTAACTAGACTTTCAATCTATGCTGTTTAAATTAAACTACCGTACTCTACATACAAAATATGCTGTATTAGTGAGTGAAATTAAATTTAACAAGTTTTATTAAGTTACGAAACTTTGATTTTATAGTATATTTAATAATAGTTTAATTAATTAATTTATTCTTATTGCACAAATCTGTGACCTACAGAGCCTATTTCGTATTATTTACAAGAAGTAATTCTGCAAAATGACTAATGAGGAAAGTGGGAATTATTTTCCCACAAGCTCCATCAATGGAGATTCCCAATGAAGATAGTGGAATGTACCGCCTTTAGTAACTTTGAGTTCTCCAAAGCGGCATTTTATTAGAGAATTAATAATAATAATAATAATTCTCACAACATCTCGTACGTTGACCTGATTCCGCACTAAGTAGCTTAAGCACTTGTGTTACAGATATCAGACAACAGAGGAACACAAATATATACTTAAATACTTATATTACACCCAGACACCGAACAAACACAAGTATTCATCGCACGAGTGTTTGTCCAGGGTGGGGATCGAACCCACGACCTTTGGCGTAAGAGGCAGGGTCACTACCAATTGTGCCATCCGGTCAGTCAATTTATTTCTATTTAAAGATAACATTTGATCCATATTGTTAGTATGACTTATAATTAGGTTAGTAACAAGGGATTAACAAAGACATAACATAGCGATATCTTGGTAGAGAATTAAGTATACAACATGAGTACTTACATGAACACAATAAGTTATATAGAAGCCGAAAATAATTGTAAGGCCTAGTGAGGTCCATAAACCTCCTTTCATGTAGGCTTCGTGGATGCCTAATAGTCCGCCCCCGAGGCAGCCTTTTATAAGATGGCCTGTTGACTCTAATGCACTGGAAAAGAAGAAGAATGTGTTAATTAGTACTTAAGTACTTATCATAGTTAGAAAATGTAAGATACCCATCAGCCTCATCTTAGCGTGTGATTTCCGGATGCATTAAAAGTTGTTACTTTGGAGTCTGGGGTACGCTTGGACCATGATTTAGGGTTTGGGGAGTCTGGTAATTACATGATTACAATGAAGCAACTGCCACCTGCCACTGGACGAGCATCGTCTCGTGAAGAAAGCATACCATAGCTGACCGATGGGCCGACGCCCGGTAGGCCGGCCTAGGTATCGCTGGAAGGACGTCGTCGAGAATGATCTGCGAGAACTTCAGGCCGGTGACTGGCGACAAGTAGTGCAGGATCGATCAAAGTGACGTTCCTCTTGTTTCGGAGGCCAAGGCTCGCTTCGGGTCGCTGATTCAGTGGAGTAGTCACTGCCACCTGACTTTCGCAGCCCATAAACAGGGGAACCAGACCAACTGAATCATGGTTACACTTTCCAGAAACTATCAGAAACGTGCAGGGTTCCTCACGATGTTTTACCTCACCGCCGAGCTAATGGTAATAAGCACTTAAATTTGAAATCCAGAGGTGACTCAGATTCGAACTACGACCCTCGTATGGAAGGCACTGAGCTACCATTGCTTCATGGCTCATAAGATCCAATCGAGCCAACGACCAATCAGCACACTGATCAATTCGGTAACGAATTTCTGCACTTGTTTTACATAGTGTGAGATTGAGAGCCTGATTTTTGGTAACGCAGTCGGCGCCGCATTATGCACACCAATCCAGGGGGAAGGGGTTTAAAGGTTGCAGCTCACTTGTGACTCCACTGGTGTCCATGGGCGGCGGTGATTTCTTCTCGTCTGCCACCAATTACATAAAAAAACCCGGCCCGTGGGAGTCAGTCGGGTAGTGTGGGGCTCTCCCCTGGGGTGCGCGACAGTTTCCACCCCCCGCCTGGGAGATACTGTCAGAGCGGAAACGCGGGTCATAGGACGGAACCCTGTAGAATCTTCGCGAACCCGCTCAGGGCGAAAGAGGGTCGCCAGTACGGCCTCTTACCACACTCTGGTCCAACGGACCCAGGGCCTCCTACCCAGTAGCTGCACAACAAAAGGTTTGTCATGCTAAGTACTTGCTATATAAACGTTGGATTTTGGTCTTTTGTTAAAACTGTTCCTGATCATTAGTCTTCATTTTGGCGCATTTACAGACTCAATAGAAATGAAGGTTATATCATTTAAATATCGGAAATCATCAATCTGATACAATGTATGTGATTGTGTAACTTATTTCCTATTTAATAGAGTTTTATTTAGTTTCATTTTAGGCATGCCTATGCCTAAAGAACATGCTTCATTTCAAGTAGGTACTAATACACCATCGTGTGTCATAGGAGTACCTCTCGAAGTTGTTCAGGTATTTATCTATATAGGACAAACGCTCCAATTAGGCAAAAACAACTTCGAGAGAGAAGCCAATAGAAGAATTCAGCTAGGCTGTGCAGCATTCGGTAAACTTGTCTGTCTTCTCGTCACCCATCCTTCAAAGTCTTAAGTCGAAAGTATTCGACCAGTGCGTCCTCCGGTCATGATTTACGGTGCCGAGACGTGGACACTCACGGCTGGACTAGTCCACCGGTTTAAAGTCGCTCAAAGAGCTATGGAAAGGGCCATGTAATCCGACAGAGAACCAGAGTCACCGACATAGCCCACCGAATTAGCAAACTGAAGTGGCAGTGGGCTGGACATATTAGCCGCAGAACTGACAGCCGTTGGAGCCGTAAAGTCCTTGAGTGGAGACCGCGACTCGGCAAGTGTAGTAGTAGGACGCCCTGCGACAAGATAGGATGATGACATTCGAAGGCTGGCTGGTGTGGGCTGGATTAGAGTGGCCGAAAATCGGGAGCAGTGGCGTGCATTAGGGGAGACCTATGTCCAGCAGTGGACGAGTGTGGGTTGCTGATGATGATGATGATGAGGTTTCGTGAATAAGGTCCCTTTAGCATATTAGATCAACAATACACCGTGCTTTTTAACCGTCTCACTCCCTTATCGAGGGCATTATACTGATGATAACAAACATTTGCCCACAAGAAACATAGGGTCTAATCTTAAAAAAAAATTGCACCAATCAGCTGATTACTTTTGTATGGAAAGGTATGGAAAGGCTGAGATAAGACCGTATGTTTCTTGGGGGAAAATGTTTGTTTACATCAGTATAATCAAATCCGATAAGGGAGTAAAGCGAGAAATAAATCAGCTGTTCCATACAAAATCCACCCAGTAATAATGTTGAGTTGATCTAATAATAATAATATTAAGGTGACGGGTAGGGCACACTAGCGACGCCAATCGATTTTCATTTTTATCTACTAAACCGGATCTATTTTAAACAAAGTCGGGGTTACAACCTCTCGGCAAACGCTTATGCTATTTATTAAATAACCATGAAAAAATGTTAGGTCCAACGCGTACGCGAAAAATTGCGCGTACAAAAACGGACCCAACATTTGTGCATGGTTATTTAATAAAAAGTATAAGTGTTTTCCGAGAGGTTGTAATCCCGAAATTGTTTAAAATAGATCCAGTTTAGTAGCTAAAAATTAAAATCGATTGGCGTCGCTAATGTGCCCTACCCGTCAGCTTTAGCTGCCAATATGCTAAATCTACTCTATAAATAATGAAGGTTCCGGGATAGCGACATCTAGCTGCAATGGTAGAGACTAATATGGCGAGCGAGGACGATGAGGATGAGATACGAACCGAAGTTTAATAGTTCAGTAGTACGCGTTAGTTCGCAAAAACTCTACAAGATGGTGTTAGTATTATCGTTGATGATAACAAAGTTCTTAATAAGGACAGACAGCCACACATTAGGTTATTACAATCTGTCAGATTTTCTCAGTTGATATTTGATCAAATGTATTTAAGGATTCGGCTGGTAGGGCTGAAACAAGAAGCGTAGGCTGATGCAATTCAAAGGTTTTAAATTAGTGTCCAGTGGTTTTGAATGTACCTACAAATTTGGTGTTTATTTGTGAAGTGAAGTAGCCGAAAAGTGATTCTAATAATAAGAATTGTATCGTTTTTAATACTGCTATTGTGTGTCGAGTGAGTTGTCACGGACAACTTGCTTGGACCTAATTGAGTCTTAAAACCCACGATTGCTTTTAGAGTGATATTCGCTGAATCCGTAGGTCGATAAAACGTAAATACACCGGCGTTTTATTGAGTGACTGTGACTTTGACTGACTTTGACTATTGACTACCTCTACTTATTCTCAATAAGTTACTTGACATTGGCAAATTATCTTCGGGTAGAGCCATATTTAAAAAAAATGTGTCATCGATTAAGGCGACGGGTAGGGCACACTAGCGACGCCAATCGATTTTAATTTTTAGCTACTAAAGCGGATCTATTTAAAACAATTTCGGGGTTACAATCTCTCGGCAAACACTTATACTATTTATTAAATAACCGACTGATTGACCGTGGGAGAGCCACGCTTCTGTGCTGTTACTGTGCTGTGTTGCAGAGTGAGGATACCGGAGGCCCAATCCGGAAGAAAGGGGGTTTAGGTATATGTCGACAGCGCAATGGTGTCGCGGGTGTCCATGGGCGGCGGCAATCGCTTACCATCAGGTGATCCGTGTGCTCGTCTGCAACCTATTACAAAAAAAAAACCGGTTTCGTAGCTAAAAATTTAAATCGATTGGCATCGCTAGGGTGCCCTACCCGTTAGCTTAAAGAAATAAGACAGATTTGATATACTTACCTATTGACTTAGCTTATTGAACTTGCAACAGAGTGCCGAAATATCGGAAACTTAAAAATAAGATACATGAAGACAATCTCGTTAGTAATTATTCTAATACTTAATAATACTTGAGTTATAAATAAATAAATAATTAAATATTTCACAACATCACATACATTGATCTGACTCCGAGATAGGTAGCTCAAGCACCTGTGTTACGGATATCAGAATCAACAGTGGGATTACAAATATATACATAAAATACTTTTCTTTTGTAAATACATACTTATAATACATAGATAACAATCACATAACACCCAGACCAATACAAACAGATATGTTCATGCACACAAATGTTTGTACTGTGCGGGGATCGAACCCGCAACCCTCGCACCAAAGGCACCGTTCACTACCACTGTTCCAAACGGGTCGTCATACATTTAATACTTTTCTTTTGTAAATACTTACATATTTATAATATATAGAAAACACCTAGACCAATACAAACAGACTTGTTCATGAAGTTATTATATAACAGATGAACGTTTAGCCGTGTGGTCCCGGCAGAGTAGAATAGGCCACTATCACTCTTACCGAGGTGTCATAAAAGGCGAATAAGGTAAAGCTGCTGCTGGCATGATCATCAGCACCCAGAGAAGGAAAACTCTGCATTTATATCAAAACCCTCGCCAACCCGTCTGCCAAGCGTGGTGAGTATGGCAATTACCCCTTATGTGATTGAGGGAGGCCCGTGCCCCAGCAATGGGCACTTAAATGGGCTGACGATGAGATGAACGTTTCAGCTTTGATTAATTAGCATCAGGTGACCCGCTTGCTCGCTTGTCGCCACTAGCATAACAAAAAAGAAAAAAAAACATTCATACATACATAAAGGCTGGAGATAATTCGTCCATGATACAGGTCAAAATCATAACCTTCATTTTAGCTTTTTTTTATATGATACGTGGCAAACGAGCAGACGGATCACTTGATGATAAGCGATTGCCGCCGACCATCGACACCCGCGACACCAGTGGAGTCACAAGTGCGCTGCCAATCTTCAAACCCCCCTTTCCCCCGGATCGGGCCTCCGGTACCCTCACTCACGCAGCGAAACACACACACAGTGCTGCTTGCTCATTTGTCGCCTCTAGCATAACAAAAAATATAAAAAAACATCCATACTCACATACATTCATACATACATAAAGGCTAGAGATATTCGTCCATGATACAGTTCAAAATCATCACCTTCCTTTTAGCTAAGTCGTAGTCGGGTAAAAATAAGTTAACTCACTTTGTAGGTTTGGATATACACCGATGAGCAACGAAGTCATATTCTTCCTTATCTGAGTGTAGCACATATTTTCTTTTAGGCTCATCTGGTGGTGGCTGAGGAGGTGGCTTAGATTCTGAGTCTTCAGCCCCAGCTATCCGTGTGAGGTTTTTCTGAAAGAGATATAAATAGTTATATAAACATACGAAATACCAGGGCATTTTGTTATCTGCAACATTTTTTTTTATAGATTCTTTTTTGTATTGCACGGGAATCGAAACGAAAAAATACTTTTTTGCTATGCCAATCGATACAGTCACTACTAACGACAAAATGTCTTTCAGAAACCTGAGGTCTTACACTCGTCTGTCTTGAAAGATATATAAGTACGTGGGTAGGTACATACATAGTCGTGCGCCCTTTGGAAACGGTAACTGGTGGGCACTTAAATATTCACAAATGTATTTAGCGGACCCCAGGCTCCAAAGCCGTTCCGTTCTTATGCTTAGGACGCAACTGGTACAAAACGCTAAGATGAATAATAGGTATACTTAATTGTATATTTCTAATTGCCGTGTGGTCCCCAGCAGAGTAGAATAGGCCACCCTCACTCTTACCGAGGTGTCGTAAAAGGCGACTAAGGTAAAGCTGCTGGAATGTCATCAGCACCCAGAGAAAGAAAACTCTGCATTTATATCAAAACGCTCGCCAACCCGTCTGCCAAGCGTGGTGAGTATGGCAATTACCCCTCATGTGATTGAGGAAGGCCCGTGCCCCAGCAGTGGGGACTTAAATGGACTGACGATGATATTTATAAAATAAAAATAAATAAAATAATTTTATTTCGACCAACTGAGATCATAATTACAACAATTCATATTAATAAAATTACATTTACTAAATAACAACTGAAATTTTAATTTATTTTAAATTGAAATAAAATAAATAGAGATAAAATTAAGCAGTCATCATCGCGGCATGGTTCAAGTAGTAACAGTCAAATCGACTTGCAGATAGTCTGAGGATTCTGTTGGGACTAGCGCGAACCCTGCGCACGCTTCCCAGAGACGCACATCGCACTCCATATTCGGCAAACATCCCTAACGCGCTGCAATCGCGGCAGCCCCATCAGCATCCTAAAAGCGTTATTATATTGGACACGCAGGGCACTGTATTGTTTTTTTGTATAGTTTGCCCACAAACTGCTAGTGTAAAAGCAGGTACAAAATGCCCTAGACAAGGTGACTTTGACCTCCTCCAAACATCGAGTAAACCGGCGTACGACCATGTTGGCTCGAACAGACAGTGTTTAGTAGTGATTTATGTACTTTAATAACAAATAATAGAGTGCACAGGGGTGGCCAACAACCGGGCACACTACCTATGAAACCTAGGCAGTCTCCAGGAAATCTTCAGCAACACAAAGGCGCTGATAGGTTTCCTTGAAGAACTCGGCTGGTTGGAGTGACACCGGCGACTTCACCCTTCGCACGCGAAATGGGCACAACTGCTGCCTGATTACGGAAAAGCCCGCACGAATAGAAGAAGAAGAAGATATAAATAATAATAGAATCTATGGTACGGAACCCTTCGTGTGCGAGTCGGGCTCGCACTTGGCCGAGTTTTTACTCTAATCTGCTAATTAGACAGGTAACTTAGGGTATGAGATGATTTTCTTGTTTTAGGATTTTTCATGCAGTCGGGATTTTAAATTTTTACATTGTTTTCCTAACAACAAATCAAGTTACCTACCGTTTTGTTAGACGGAAAATTGTCTAAACTCGTATAACTCAAAAGGATTGTAATAGGTAAGGATAATTACAAAGATTACAGACAATCACGTGTTTTCCTGTATTAGCAGTTTTCATAATAAAATTATTTTTCCTCATATGCATATGATTCTCATACTTTGCATGTTTTGACTGCCTCGCGCAGTTATTAGTAGGTCGCTTTCTAAAGCGAAGGGTGCGCAAGAAATAGGCTATATATTTTACCTATATATTTTTACTGCTTAAAACGTCAAAGTGTTTCCTTTTGATTTCTTACTTTGAAGATTATAACAAGAGTGGAGATCAAAATATAGTTTATATAAGCTGGTATAATAAAATCTGGCCCGTGTATCAATAACCCTGTTTTTTATATGATATGTGGCAGACGAGCAGACGGATCACCTGATGGTAAGCAGTTGCAGCCGCCCATGGACACCAGTATAGTAACAAGTGCGCTGCCAACCTTTAAATCCCTCACAATACAGTGCTGTTTCATGTCGGTTTTCTGTGAGGCCGTGGTATCACTTCGGTTGAGCCGGCCCATTCACGTCAAAGCGTGGCTCTCCGGTTTCACCCTTCTCATATGACAGCCTCATAAACAACTGTAACCATAGACTTAGGATGCCGCCCTACTGTAACTGAAAATTAGGTCGATACTAATTATTTGTGGCTTTTACGATGTTTTTTGAGGAAAAATTATCCTTAAAAGACTCCTTATTACTTTCACAGAGCATCTCCGAAATGTATCAAAAGCGTCTCTTCAGTGACTTGTCTCGCGAAATTTCTGCGTACATAACTTAAATTTTATCAGACGACATCCTAGTCGCTTTCAACCAAATAGCCCTATTATAAAATCCTGAATAACAGGGCTTGTACTTTGTCAACTGTATTAGGGATGTGCAGAAATGAAATTCCACTATGAAACTTTTTATTTCCTAAGTTACGCGCTTGAGTAAAGAAAATGGTATATCTGTACAAGGACAGACAGATTCAATAGGTATAGATGGTTTGTATCAGTTTTTATGCTTTTTCATCATCATCATCATCTTTGTGCCCTGTTCCCAAGTTATCTGGGGTCAGCGCAGTCTGTCTTCCCTGTCATTCGTCATCGAATCATTCAACCCTTTTCCTATCATGTAATTTTTTACACAGTCCATTAATCTCTTTGTATGTAATTAGCTACCAATTAGGTTAAAAGTAATTTCATACATTATTATTTTAACATCAGTTCATAGATATACCTACAAATTGTAAATAATACAACACTTTTAATTTTAAATTATAGAGAGGTAGATATATACATAGAATAAGGTATTAATTATAAGGATTGCGATACTATCGCATTAGGTTAAGCCTGTAATGATAGTATTTAAGCTTGAAAATCAATAAACCAATCTTTTTCGTCCTCTGTTCCTGCACCCACTTACATTTATACCCATCACGATGTTCTTAACCTCTTCTCATTACATGTAGTTCTTGTGCTTTTTATCATTTTTTTTTATGCTGGAGGCGAAAAACGAGCAAGCGAGTCACCTGATGGAAAGTAATCAACGCCGCCCATGAACATCCATCCATCATTCATGAACAACTTAAAGCTAATTACACAGTCGAGAGAAACCAAACCGATTTAGGACCTAATTTTGTTACACACATTCTCATAAGAAGAAGAATAATGTTCTTTTTTTGCTTTTGAGTAGGGTATACTTACAGTAGACCAAAATGGCTTTGTTTATCAGCCAGGGGTACGGATCAGACGAAGGGTCGCGCACTCTGACAATTACCGAAACGTCGAGCCAAATATGTGAGTACACAATGTTGTTTCACATAATAAATATCGTGTTAATCCCTGTATTGATACATTATAGTTGTAATGCAACGCGAAAATCTAAAAAACTAACTCCCAAACAGTCCCATCTCCTGGAAAGCGTCCCACACGCGGTGGTAGCCATCTCCAGACACACAAAAACTTGTGTACACTACCTATACAGATAACGCCGCTAAATACGTCACAGCGCGCCTTATATCCATGGCATCGAAGGCGACCATTGAAAAAATCACCGAGTATAACCTCAAAATGGTGATCCGCCAGGGTGATGACGCGGTTAGGGACAAGCTTGCAAACAAAACATAAAATATCCACATACTTCAAACCCCCCCCCCCCCCCCCCCTGAGGCCCATAAACTACATAAAAAACAACCCCCTACCCCCAAAGACAAAAAAAACACCCTACTTACAATTACACTAAATTCAAATTCAACCTACTAACAATAATCATGCATGACTGCCTAAACTTAAGCTATTGTAATTTTATTTAATGTTAATTTTATCGCAAAGCAAATTTTTCAAATTTTATATCCGTTTAAAAATAAAATAATCACAAACAAGGCACGGAACCAGTGTCCGTGGAATTTGTAGTATATTAAAAAAAAAGAGAAGGCGCAAAGATAATTTTATACTGTTTTAAATTTTCATGGTCACCAACATTTCATAGTGTAGCTATTTACGGGATTTCTACCATGTATGTACCTTATTTTTGATATACTACATACCAAGACTGGTCAGGGAAGCGATTGAAATTACAAAGTACAAAAATGAGGATATGTTTAAATAATCAAATGTCTAGAATCCAGGGATTCGAAAATGTTAATAACCGTAAAAAAAAAGTAAAAAATCTAAAACCCAACTACGACAAAAAAAACGACGCTGAAAAAGTATAAAACAAGATTTTCAGAATACTGAACTGAACAAAGTTGCTAATGTAGATGCAAGTAAATGGACACAGTAGATTTTACCAAGATGCCTTCGTTGTCAATTTACAATCATCATCAGCCCATTTAAGTCCCCACTGCTGGGGCACGGGCCTCCCTCAAACACATGAGGGGTAATTGCCATACTCACCACGCTTTCCAGACGGGTTGGCGAGGGTTTTGATATAAATGCAGAGTTTTCCTACGTAAGAGTACGACACCTCGGTAAGAGTGAGGGTGGCCTATTCTACTCTGCCGGGGACCTCACGGCGAGGCAATTTACAATAATGTCATACAATACTATCCTGATGTATGCAATATTCACTATGCAGAGATAAATTTTCATGTTTGGAAATCCGCAGTCACACGTTGTTAAAGTGCTACTGCAAGGCATAGAAATCAAATCATCGCTGTTTTTTTTTTATATGAGAGGTGGCAGACGAGCAGACGGATTACATGATAGTAAGCAATCCCGCCGCCCATGGACACCCGCAACACCAGTGGAGTCACAAGTGTGCTGCCAACCTTTTCCCCTTCCCCCATTGGGCCTCCGGTAACCTCACTCACACGGCAAAACACTGCGCAGGCGCTGCTTCACGCCGTCTTCTGTGAGGCAGTGGTATCACTTCGGTCGAGCCGGCCCATTCATGCCTAAGCGTGGCTCACCCACATGAAATACTGTGATGGGATTAGGCTTAATCACCAAGCTTACCTAATGCAAATTGGTGATCACAAACCCGAGCTATGTTCGAAAAATTCGAAACTTACCTTTGATCGACCCGGGAATTAAACCCAGGACACGGTCTGGTGTGTAGACCAACGGGGCGAGCTAATGGTAGCAATTCACTGGAATATGACTTATTCGTAGGCAGTGAAGATTTATTTAGCCAAAAGATGTTCTCGTAAGTAATAAGTCTTAGACAAAAATTCATCAGTGTTCCATGTATAAATAAGTCGCATCCTTGCCTACTCCATGTTATAAAGAGAGAATATACCACGCTTCGTTAGTATTCTAATCCACTAATTAATTAAAGGAGCGCCCTTTCAAAGATATAAACAAACTTTTTACGAGCGTCATCCTTTGTGAATACTCG
>CM032487.1:7688624-7707395 GCA_019059595.1 Marasmia exigua | reverse complement strand
ATTTTCGCCACCAAGAGGCCCAATAACATAGTCCCCCGCGGAGTCGCATAAGGAGTAAGCCACTACGGCAATTCCCCTGCGCTAATAAAAAAAGGTACTTTGTGAATAAGCCGTAACAAGTTAAAATAAGCATACCACCACATAACACAAGCGGGAACTGCTTAGGGTTTTTCATATTGTTTTCAATTGGAAGTGACACCCCGATGCCTTCCATACTAAATATGGCGATGCCGCAGAACTCGAAGAAGCCTACCGGATCCTTCCACCCCGGTGTTTGGGTTATAGGGGGAGCTACTTGCAGACTGTAGTATACCGTAGCTACCACGCATGCCACTGAAAAGAATGGAAAAAAATGGTAAATGGTCAAATCTATTTGTCGGAATCAACTCTTCTCAGATCGGCTACAAATATAAGATTATTCGTTTTTTAGATTTTCGTGTTGCATTATAAGTAAAATTAATTAAGACGGGGATTAACTTGAAATTTATTATGAGATACATTATGTACTGTCAAAGAACGAAAAGGTTCGTCAGTTTTCAAATTGATTCGTTTGATATGCTATGAGCACTTATTACCTTTCGTAAATTTGTCAGAGTAACACCTGTTGCACAGAAAATTATGCTTGACTATTAGATCAGAAAGTTCAGATTTGATTGTAGCAACATTGATTCATTTTGCCACCTTTGACATAAAAAAACGTAAAGAAAGGGTCATTTTAAAGATTTGCTATTTGCATCACTAAACAATAATATCTGATCTCTATTTAATATAAACTTCAAAATATAGTCTTTAATCAAAATAAAATTATAGTACGGTGTCTTTTTGCTTATTAAAAGAGTTTTTTTTATAGGAAGGCCAATCAGGATGACCTCACTCCGCCTGATGGTAAGCGGCCGGGAAATCCAAATATGAGGCTGACAGGCACAAAAGAACTAACAAAGTACCCATTGTGTCTGCCATCCTCACCCTAACGGCCTGCTGAGATGTCGTTTCACGCCCCGCCTAAAAGACCCCAGTTATACATCTAGAAAAAAAATCGGCAATTTCATAGATAAATATATAGTTTCCAAAAGTATTTACCTATAAATACATCCGCAAGCAAGGTAAACGGTGCAAGGTATTTCAACGTGGTGATCATACACAGCAGCAAAATGGGCACCAGCAATGCCAGGATGTACAGCCTCAACGAGGCCAGGTCGCCAGAGTCGAAATCCTGCGTGTTTTCCACCAATTGCATGATGGACTTCGCTATTATGATTTGGTAGACGCAACAGGCACCGAAAAGGTCTATACAGATTATAATGTCTACTGCGTATCTGTAATCAAGAATTTTCAACTTGTTTTAAATGCCTCAATGACTTTCATCATCATTTCAGCCAATAGACGTCCACTGCTGGATATAGCCCTCCCCCAATGTTCTCCACATAGATCGGTCCTGTGCCGCGCATATGGATGCCCACAACCTTCACCAGATCGTCGGTCCACCTTGTGGGTGGCCTGCCACGGCTGCGACTTCCTGTACGTGGCCTCCACTTGAGGACCTCTCCGCCCCAACGGCCGTCTGTTCTCCTAGCTATGTGCCCTGCCCATTGCCACTTGAGACATGCAATCCTTTGGGCTGTATGTGTGACCTTAGTTCTTCTGCAGATCTTAATCACTTTATTTGTGTGTGATAAGATAAGTATATACACAAATTAGATCTAACTAAAGTCATTAAATAAAGTGATTGAGATACGCAGGAGAACTAAGGTCACAGACATAGTCCATAGGATTGCATGTCTCGTGGCAATGGGCAGGGCACATAGCGAGGAGATCAGACGGCCGTTGGGGCGGAAAGGGATTTATCTGAATAAAGATAAGATAAATATAGTTATTTCCAAGAATATGGTACATGTGTTCTTCAACTAAAACATAGACAGATAGATAGAGAAACTAGACAGACATGATCCACATCGTCACTTACCATCAGGTGAGATTGTGGCCAAATGTCTACCTCATCATCATCATCATCAGCCTATCGCAGTCCACTGCTGGACTTAGGCCTCTCCAATTGTTCTCACATCCAGCTCTTGCCAGCCATCCTGCGCAGATCGTCCCCCCATCTAGCCAGAGGGCGCCCTACATTACGTGTGTCTACGCCCTACAATGTCTACCTAATCTAATTAAAAAATAATAATAACGTGCAATATATTCTGCCATTGATGGCGTAGAAATCATGCATATCGGCGCAATCACAGTGCGCTTACAGCGCGCCTAGCCGCATGAATCACAGCGCCCGTATGACCAATCGCCCCACTACGGCCCCACTCCACGCTGCCTATAAAACCAGCCGGCGCACGGACCGAGAGCCATTCGCTCTCCAAGTCTCGGACCGTTCACAGCTCTGTCGAATGTCTGTAAAAGTGCTGCCTATTAAAGGAAATTCAAAATGAGTGAAAATGGTTTCAATCGGCCCAACACCCCTCCTCTTACATCAGAAGAGGGGACGAATCAACGCCAACAACCATCGGCCTTAAGTAATAATGCTGCAACCATGTCTCTTTAGCAAATACCTTCAAGGATACCATGTGCGAGATAATGCTGCAAATGTCTCAAGGAAATAATGCAGTCCTCGCTGAAATTATGAATACCCTTCGATCCTCGAATACGGGTATGCGCATATCAGATGTTTATTTTCCTGCCTTCGATCCAGACAAAGGTACAGACGTAAGGGAATGGGTGGAGCTGATCACCCGCACACAAAAGGAGTATAACTTAAAGGACCATGAAGTAAGACTAAAGGCAGCTGGTGTACTTAAAGGTAGAGCTCAAACTTGGGCAGATGACTGCTTACTACGAACTACTACATGGGCAGAGATGAAAGAAGACATGCTTCAAACATTTGAACCAGAAACAAGGTACTTTTCGAATATTCTTCAATTTAGACGATACACAATTGACGAAGCCGCTACTATACCCGATTACATATCAAATGTATGGAAAATGTTTAAAAAAATAGTAAAGCAAGATCCTACCGAACAAGATGCAGTCGAGTTCGTAATCGGAAGTATTACCGACGACACGTTACGCACTGAGCTGCTCAACAGTAAGTCTAAAACTGTGCCTGAATTAATTGCAATAGCAAAAGACATGCGAAAACGCAAGACGATAACGTCGCGGGAACACGTACCTAATAAAAGGAGCAGACAAGAAGTCGATCAAGGTCTTACTTGTTATGTGTGCGGAAAATTAGGTCATAGAGCACGATGGTGCAGACAAAATGCAGTAACACAGTCTCAATTTGAGATCCAGCCTTCAACTTCTAAAGAACCGTCAAGATCATCGGGAATCGTAAAAAGGAATGTTCATACTGTTCAATCCCTGGACATACTTACGAAGTCTGTTTTAAGAGACTTAACGCCGAAAAGGATGTCAACTTATGCCAAAAAGGTAATAATACAACTTCAAATTTTATTCAAATTATAATTGGTGATAAAACATTTAATGCAATATTTGATAGTGGAGCTGATTGTTCATTGGTGAAAGAATCTATAGCTGCGTTGTTTCCTGGTATGCGATCTACCAAATCGACTCATTTGAAAGGTATTGGACCCATACCTATTATATCTTTAAATGAAATTAAATCAGTGTGTAAAATATGCGACATTCATATTGAACTAGATTTTCACATCGTGCTAGATCATGAAATACCCACTGATGTTATTATTGGCAAAGATTTATTGAGTGTTCCAGGAATAGAAGTAACGCTGACCAAAGATGGCGTGGCTGTGACTAGAAAAGAGCGAGGAGCAAACACAGAACAACTTGCAGGTATTTGGCGAATATCTTCTTCTGATTTCGACACTCAGGTAACATCCAAAGATGACATGGATAATCTTTTTAGAATCCTCAACAAGCACAAGAAATCATTTACAGATGGTGTATCGGGATCAAGGATAACAACTGGTGAGCTCTCGATTAGATTAAAAAACCCTGATAAAATTGTAAGTCGCAGGCCATATTGGTTGGCACCAGTCGAACGGAAAAAGGTCCAGGACATGGTAAAAGAGTTGTTAGACAAAAATATCATACAAGAGAGTAATTCTCCTTTTGCTAGCCCTATTATAATGGTGAAAAAGAAGAATGGCGAAGATAGGCTTTGTGTCGACTATAGAGAGCTGAATGCAAACACGGTAAGAGACAATTATCCCCTACCACTAATTTCTGAGCAACTAGACCAACTAGCTGATGCGAAATATTTTACCTGTCTTGATATGGCCGCTGGTTTTCACCAGATACCTATATCTCCTGAGTCAATTGAAAAAACATCGTTTATCACACCGGATGGCCAATATGAATATTTGACTATGCCTTTTGGCCTAACGAATGCTCCATCTGTTTACCAAAGGGCCATTAATAGAGCTTTAGGTGATCTACGAGGTAAAACAGCATTAGTTTACATGGATGATGTACTTATTCCAAGTAAAACAATATCCGATTGTCTTCAAAAATTGGACCAGGTATTAGAAGTTTTAACTCAGTCTGGCTTTTCTATTAATATGAAAAAATGCTCTTTCTTGAAGACAAGTGTAGAATACCTGGGGTACGTAGTCAGCGATGGAAAAATAAGGCCAAGCCCATCCAAAGTTGAAGCACTTGCAAGAACCCTTCCTCCCACAAACGTGAAACAGTTACGACAATTTAATGGTCTAGCAGGATACTTTCGCCGATTCATACCAGACTTTTCCAGAAAAATGATACCATTGTATAATTTAACCAAATCAGATGTTAAGTGGGAATGGACAAGTAGCCACGAAGCTATACGATCCCAAATAATAGAGTATCTTACTTCTGCACCTCTGCTTACTATATTTCAGGAAGGTCATGACATAGAACTTCATACTGATGCAAGTGCCATGGGTCTTGGAGCAATCCTCATTCAGGTAAAATCTGGTATCCGACATGTAATTGGTTACTTCAGCATGAGAACTACGCCAGCTGAATCAAAATACCACAGCTACGAGTTAGAAACTTTGGCGATAGTTCGGGCAATCAAGCATTTTCGACACTTTTTATATGGGAGAAGTTTTACCGTAATCACAGATTGCAATGCAGTTAAAGCGTCACGTTACAAACAAGAATTACTACCGAGAATTCATAGATGGTGGGCCTTCTTACAAAATTTTGAATTTGAAGTGGAGTACAGAAAAGGTGAAAAACTAAAACATGCTGATTTTTTCAGCAGGAATCCACTCCAAATTGTCATGAACTTGTCGACCAAAGATGACTGGTTGACAGTGGAGCAACGACGTGATCCTCAACTGAGTAAAATCATCAACGAGGTTAGTAAAAGTGACCAAACATATCCAGAATATGAGCTCAGAGATAATATCTTACATTACAAGGTAAATTGAAACGGACAAACAAAGTTAGCTAAAGTTGTTCCCCAATCTTACCAATGGAGCCTCATCAATACCTATCATGAAGCACTTAAGCATATGGGCTGGGAAAAAACATTGGCCAAACTAAAAGAAAACTTTTGGTTTCCCAAAATGTCTTCTACTATTAGATACTTTGTAGAACACTGTGTAATATGCAAAACCATGAAGGGCAATTCTGGAGCTACACAAAGTCAACTGCATCCAATAGAAAAGGTACCTGAGCCTTTTCATTCTATTCACATTGATATATCTGGAAAACTTAGCGGAGCTGCTACCCAAAAAGAATACGTATTTGTAGCAATAGACTCCTACACAAAGTTCGTCTTTTTGCAGCATGCTAAATCTAAAACTCAAAATAGTGCACTAAAACATCTACAAGAAATAGTTTTCTTATTTGGAGCCCCCAAACGCATCGTCGTAGATGGTGACGGTGCTTTTGTATCTCTTTATAAGACTTACTGCGACCAATATGGTATAGAACTTCATCAATGTGCTGGGTATTCTAGTAGAGGAAATGGCCAAGTGGAGCGAGTTATGAGGATAATTAAAAGTGGTTTAACTGTTATAAAAAACACTCAAAAATTGCACTGGGAGAAATCATTAGGTACTTTACAACTCGCTATTAATTGTACAATTTCAAAAACCACCGGACAGACGCCTATTGAGTTGCTTACAGGTAAAAGAGGTAGCGTCCCACCAGAACTACTGAACATCATCGACGAGGAAAACGAGAGGGTTGACCCACAACTAATGAGGAAAGCAGTTTTGGTGAGGATGACCGAACAGGCCGAAAAGGACAAAATCCGGTATGATAAAGGAAAAGCCAAAGTCAAAAGGTTTGAAAAGGGTGAGTATGTTCTATTGAGAGAGCCACCTCGATTGGGCACCAAGTTGAGTCAAAAATATGATGGACCTTATGAAATTAAGAAAGTTTTGCCTTATGACAGATACGAAGTTCGTCGAATTAACGGTCGAGGGAGATTTAGAAAAGTGTGTCATGAACACCTCCGAAGCGCACCTAAATTCGGGGTACAAAGTCAAATGGCCATATCGGCGATGAGTAAAGATGCTGTTGATGATGAAGTAAATTAAAAGTAAACAACCAAATTTTTGCTTTGAAAAAGGTGTGTAACATTTAACAATTCTTGTGTCCTTCTTAATGAAATCAATTTACGAGCGCTGAGGCTCCGCGTTTATTATGTGTATAATATTTAACAATTATTGTGTCCATTTTCTTCAGAAACCAATATGAGCGCTGAGGCTCTGAGGTTAGTCCAATATGAGCGCTGAGGCTCTGAGGCTTGGCCAATATTAGCGCTGAGGCTATGAGGTAACAAGTAGCATTTTGTTGTGTTGTGGTGTTACTAGCTCAGAGGCTAAGATACTACGTGCATATTACTACGGTCAATACTAGCGCAGAGGCTATGAGATCTAATAGGACAGATGACATGTTTCGAGTTGTCATAAGATTTGTTTTATTTACAGATAAAAATACGAGATAGGCGCAGGGACGCGCCTTTGTCAGTATGGCCGTATCGGCGCAATCACAGTGCGCTTACAGCGCGCCTAGCCGCATGAATCACAGCGCCCGTATGACCAATCGCCCCACTACGGCCCCACTCCACGCTGCCTATAAAACCAGCCGGCGCACGGACCGAGAGCCATTCGCTCTCCAAGTCTCGGACCGTTCACAGCTCTGTCGAATGTCTGTAAAAGTGCTGCCTATTAAAGGAAATTCAAAATGAGTGAAAATGGTTTCAATCGGCCCAACACCCCTCCTCTTACATGCATAGTCAAATTATCTCTTACAAAGCTGATTTTAAATATTATTTATTATTCACATTAACGTTACATATTGTAAGTCAAAATATTTATGAGTTAAACATGCAATCATTTAATTTTAAATCTAAGCATTCCTTAATTAACTATACCGTGCTTTTTTAACCGTCTTAATCCCTTATCGAGTGCATAATACTGATGAAAACAAACATTTTCCCCCAAGGAAATCGTATACGGAAGCAATTTTTTTTTTGAGATTAGACCTTATGTTTCTTGTGGTAAAATGTTTGTTTTCATCAGGACCCTCAATGAGGGAGCAAGACGGTAAGAAAGCTCGATGTAGAAGCGCTCTTGTAGAAGCCAATTATTTAGTAAATATTTAAACTTGTTTATTGGCTGTTCTATAATAACTCTTACAGAAATATTATTTTAAATCGTAATGGCATTACAGTACTGTTGATGGAATATAGTTTGCACTTATCCCTGCTTCTGTGCTTTCCAAGCATGTCATGTAAAGGAAAGAGATGTGGATTTGTTTGGATATTAAGAGGGCATTTAAAATACTCAAGCTAACGGCCGCACTCAGAGACGTCAAATTAACTTTAATTGGTACTTAAGAAAAAATATTGACCCTTATTTCAAAATGCAAAAAGACTCTCCATAATTAAGAAAGTGCCATCCTCACCCTAATGGCCTGCTGAGATACCGTTTCACGCCCCGCCGAAAAGACCCTGGATTGTATGAAGGAGGAAACATGAGCTGGGAGGGCATTCCATGTCTTGATGGCTCGGATGGATTTTATATAAGATATCAAACATACCTAAACCACTTACTGTACTTTCTGAGGCTAGGGAAAGGTCCTACTTCCATAGACGCTTCGGCTACGTCAGGGTACGACATCACGGGTACATGAAGCCTCTTGTATAAAACTTGCGCAGATTTTACTAAAAGCTGTAACAAGTGATTTCCAAAATGTGAGTAAGCCGTAAAGCGACAGGGACAAACAAACGTTCGGCTCGCTTGATAGTCGGGGACTACCGCAGCCCATGGACGGTTGCAATGTGTTGACAATCTTGTAAAAACCGACCCTTGACGACCTTGTTGACGACCCGATTGGAACAGTGGTAGTGCACGCTGCCTCTGACACAAGGGTTGCGGGTTCGATCCCCGCACAGTACCAACATTTGTGTGCATGAACATGTTTGTTTGTATTGGTCTGGGTGTTTGCTGTGTATTATAAGTATGTATTTACAAAAGAAAAGCATTATATGTATATATTTGTAATCCCACTGTTGATTCTGATATCCGTAATACAGGTGCTTGAGCTACCTATCTCGGAGTCAGATCAATGTATGTGATGTTGTGGAATATTTATTATATTATATTATTTATTATTAAAAACCTTAACACTCCTTTTTAAAGAACCTCATTCCGCAGTCTTTCGGGAAAACTCCTGAAGGAATCTCATTCCACAGCTGGAGCGTTCGCGGGAGGAAATTTCTCTGGAACCGTGCTGTGCCGTTTCGTACCTAGTAAGTGACTACCGCAGCCTATGTGCGCTAGCGACATGTTGCCAACCATGTAAAAACCCTAACATTCTTTTTTTGAAGAATCTCATACTGTACTTTATCGGTAATGCTTCTAAAGGGAACCTCACACAAAACCAGCACTATGCTGTGTTTCGCTGGCCGGGGGAAAGGGGGGTGTAAAGTTGGCAGGGCACTTCTGACTGCACTGGTGTCCATTAAAGTAAAGTATCAGCCTATAAACTGTCCCACTGCAGGGCAAAGGCCTCCATCATAGAAATCAAGTCATCGCTACTATGATGGGATTAGGCTTAATCACCACGCTTGCCAAATGCGGATTGGTGACCACAAACCCAAGCTATGTTCGAAAAATTCGAAACATACTTTTTGCTCGACCCGGGAATCGAACCCAGGACCCAGAGATTACGGCCCGGTACTTAAACCATTAGACCAACAGGGCGTCCATGTGAAGCGGCAATCGCATACCATTAGGTGATCCGTCTGCTCGTCACTCACCTATCACATAAAAAAAATTGCACAGCAAGAGTTCTCGCTTGAGAAAATTTCTATAAAACCGAAGTATTAGAACATTGTTTAAGCTAATAAACGCCCACTGCTGAACATGAACTATTATTAGTCATCATCAGCCCATTTAAGTCCCCACTGCTGGGGCACGGGCCTCCCTCAATTACATGAGGGGTAATTGCCATACTCACCACGCTTGGCAGACGGGTTGGCGAGGGTTTTGATATAAATGCAGAGTTTTCCTTCTCTGGGTGCTGATGATCATGCCAGCAGCTTTACCTTAGTCGCCTTTTACGACACCTCGGTAAGAGTGAGGGTGGCCTATTCTACTCTGCCGGGGACCACACGGCTATTATTAGAAATTTTGTAAAATTACCAATTGTGATTATGCGAAACAGAAGCTTCAAACCTACCATACCAGAAGATTAACACCATACATCACTTCGCAGTAATAAATAATTCGTGCAAATAAATACTAATGTGATGTACCTACAGAGTTTATTTCATATTATTTACAAGAAGTAATTCTGCAAAATGACTAATGAGGAAAGTGGGAATTATTTTCCCACAAGCTCCATCAATGGAGATTCCCTATGAAGGTAGTGGAATGTACCGCCTTTAGTAACTTTGAGTTCTCCAAAGCGGCCTTTTATTAGAGAATTAATAATTAATAATAATAATAATAATTCTCACAACATCTCGTACGTTGACCTGATTCCGCACTAAGTAGCTTAAGCACTTGTGTTACAGATATCAGACAACAGAGGAACACAAATATATACTTAAATACATATATTACACCCAGACACCGAACAAACACAAGTATTCATCGCACGAGTGTTTGTCCAGGGTGGGGATCGAACCCACGACCTTTGGCGTAAGAGGCAGGATCACTACCAATTGCACCATCCGGTCAGTCAGGCAGGCAATTTAAAGATAACATTTGATCCATATTGTTAGTATGACTTATAATTAGGTTAGTAACAAGGGATTAACAAAGACATAACACATCTTGGTAGAGAATTAAGTATACAACATGAGTACTTACATGAACACAATAAGTTATATAGAAGCCGAAAATAATTGTAAGGCCTAGTGAGGTCCATAAACCTCCTTTCATGTAGGCTTCGTGGATGCCTAATAGTCCGCCCCCGAGGCAGCCTTTTATAAGATGGCCTGTTGACTCTAATGCACTGGAAAAGAAGAAGAATGTCTTATTTAGTACTTAAGTACTTACCATAGTTAGAAAATGTAAGATACCAATCAGCCTCATCTTAGCGTGTGATTCCCGGATGCATTAAAAGTTGTTACTTTGAAGTCTGGGGTACGCTTGGACCATGATTTAGGGTTTGGGGAGTCTGGTAATTACATAATTACAATGAAGCCACTGCCACCTGCCACTGGACGAGCATCGTCTCGTGAAGAAAGCATACCAGAGCTGACCGATGGGCCGACGCCCGGTAGGCCGGCCTAGGTATCGCTGGAAGGACGTCATCGAGAATGATCTGCGAGAACTTCAGGCCGGTGACTGCCGACAAGTAGTGCAGGATCGATCAAAATGGCGTTCTCTTGTTTTGGAGGCCAAGGCTCGCTTCGGGTCGCTGATTCAGTGGAGTAGTCACTGCCACCTGACTTTCGCAGCCCTTAAACAGGGGAACCAGACCAACTGAATCATGGTTACACGTTCCAGAAACTATCAGAAACGTGCAGGGTTCCTCACGATGTTTTACCGCCGAGCTAATGGTAATAAGCACTTAAATTTGAAATCCAGAGGTGACTCAGATTCGAACTAAGACCTCCGTATGGAAGGCACTGAGCTACCATTGCTCCATGGCTCATAAGATCCAATCGAGCCAACGACCAATCAGCACACTGATCGATTCGGTAACGAATTTCTGCACTTGTTTTACATAGTGTGAGATTGAGAGCCTGATTTTTGGTAACGCAGTCGGCGCCGCATTATGCACACCAATCCAGGGGGAAGGGGGTTTAAAGGTTGCAGCTCACTTGTGACTCCACTGGTGTCCATGGGCGGCGGCGATGTCTGCTCGTCTGCCACCTATTACATAAAAAAACCCGGCCCGTGGGAGTCAGGGGCTCTCCCCTGGGGTGCGCGACAGTTTCCATCCCCCGCCTGGGCGATACTGTCAGAGCGGGAACGCGGGTCATAGGACGGTACCTTGTAGAATCTTCGCGAACCCGCTCAGGGCGAAAGAGGGTCGCCAGTACGGCCTCTTACCACACTCTGGTCCAACGGACCCAGGGCCTCCTGCCCAGTAGCTGCACAACAAAAAATGTTTGTCATGCTAAGTACTTGCTATATATACGTTGGATTTTTGTCTTTTGTTAAAACTGTTCCTGATCATTAGTCTTCATTTTGGCGCATTTACAGACTCAATAGAAATGAAGGTTATATCATTTAAATATCGGAAACCATCAATCTGATACAATGTATGTGATTGTGTAACTTATTTCCTATTAAATAGAGTTTTATTTAGTTTCATTTTAGGCATGCCTATGCCTAAAGAACATGCTTCATTTCAAGTAGGTACTAATACACCATCGTGTGTCATAGGAGTACCTCTCGAAGTTGTTCAGGTATTCCTGACCTATATAGATATATTTATCTATATAGGTCAAACGCTCCAATTAGGCAGAAACAACTTCGAGAGAGAAGCCAATAGATGAATTCAGCTAGGCTGTGCAGCATTTGGTAAACTTGTCTGTCTTCTCGTCACCCATCCCTCAAAGTCTTAAGTCGAAAGTATTCGACCAGTGCGTCCTCCGGTCATGATTTACGGTGCCGAGACGTGGACACTCACGGCTGGACTAGTCCACCGGTTTAAAGTCGCTCAAAGAGCTATGGAAAGGGCCATGTAATCCGACAGAGAACCAGAGTCACCGACATAGCCCACCGAATTAGCAAACTGAAGTGGCAGTGGGCTGGACATATTAGCCGCAGAACTGACAGCCGTTGGAGCCGTAAAGTCCTTGAGTGGAGACCGCGACTCGGCAAGTGTAGTGCAGGACGCCCTGCGACAAGATAGGATGATAACATTCGAAGGCTGGCTGGTGTGGGCTGGATAAGAGTGGCCGAAAATCGGGAGCAGTGGCGTGCATTAGGGGAGACCTATGTCCAGCAGTGGACGATTGTGGGTTGCTGATGATGATGATGAGGTTACGTGAATAAGGTCGCTTTAGCATATTAGATCAACAAAACACCGTGCTTTTTAACCGTCGCACTCCCTTATCGAGGGCATTATACTGATGATAACAAACATTTGCCCACAAGAAACATAGGGTCTAATCTTAAAAAAAAATTTGCACCAATCAGCTGATTACTTTTGTATGGAAAGGTATGGAAAGGCTGAGATAAGACCGTATGTTTCTTGGGGGAAAATGTTTGTTTACATCAGTATAATCAAATCCGATAAGGGAGTAAAGCGAGAAATGAATCAGCTGTTTCATACAAAATCCACCCAGTAATAATGTTGAGTTGATCTAATAATAATAATATTAAGGTGACTGGTAGGGCACACTACGCCAATCGATTTTAATTTTTATCTACTAAACCGGATCTATTTTAAACAAAGTCGGGGTTACAACCTCTCAGCAAACGCTTATACGATTTATTAAATAACCATGAAAAAATGTTAGGTCCAACGCGTACGCAAAAAATTGCGCATACAAAAACGGACCCAACATTTGTGCATGGTTATTTAATAAAAAGTATAAGTGTTTTCCGAGAGGTTGTAATCCCGAAATTGTTTAAAATAGATTCAGTTTAGTAGCTAAAAATTAAAATCGATTGGCGTCGCTAATGTGCCCTACCCGTCAGCTTTAGCTGCCAATATGCTAAATCTACTCTATAAATAATGAAGGTTCCGGGATAGCGACATCTAGCGGCAATGGTAGAGACTAATATGGCGAGCGAGGACGATGAGGATGAGAAACGCACCGAAGTTTAATAGTTCAGTAGTACGCGTTAGTTCGCAAAGACTCTACAAGATGGTGTTAGTATTATCGTTATGATAAAAAAGTTCTTAATAAGGACAGACAGCCACACATTAGGTTATTACAATCTGTCAGATTTTCTCAGTTGATATTTTATCAAATGTATTTAAGGATTCGGCTGGTAGGGCAGAAACAAGAAGCGTAGGCTGATGCAATTCAAAGGTTTTAAATTAGTGTCCAGTGGTTTTGAATGTACCTACAAATTTGGTGTTTATTTGTGAAGTGAAGTGCCGAAAAGTGATTCTAATAATAAGAATTGTATCGTTTTTAATACTGCTATTGTGTGTCGAGTGAGTTGTCTCACATACATTCATACATACATAAAGGCTAGAGATATTCATCCATGATACAGGTCAAAATCATCACCTTCCTTTAGGCCGTAGTCGGGTAAAAAATAAAGTAACTCACTTTGTAGGTTTCGATATACACCGATGAGCAACGAAGTCATATTCTTCCTTATCTGAGTGTAGCACATATTTTCTTTTAGGCTCATCTGGTGGTGGCTGAGGAGGTGGCTTAGATTCTGAGTCTTCAGCCCAGCTATCCGTGTGAGGTTTTTCTGAAAGAGATATAAATAGTTATATAAATAGACGAAATACCAGGGCATTTTGTTATCTGCAACATTATTTTTTTTTATAGATTTTGTTTGTATTGCACGGGAATCGAAACGAAAAAATACTTTTTTATTTTGCCAATCGATACAGTCATTACTAACGACAAAATTTCTTTAAGAAACCTGAGGTCTTACACTCGTCTGTCTTGAAAGATATATAAAAAATCAAAAAATTTCTTTATTCAATTGAAGTCCATACAGAACATTTATGAATGTCAAATATTATGTAATCTACCGCTGATTCGGAATGTCAATTTCTACCGAGAAGAATCAGCAAGAAACTCAGTAGTTACTCTTTTCAAATAATATGGTAATTACAATATTCATTCTTATACAAATTATGATTACAGTGACAGTATGATATACAATGCTTAACAATATCGTTTAGATAAATCGTCAAAGAAAAAGTATGAAATGAATTATACATTAGAGGACAGGCGAAGAGATCAACATGTCCAAGAATCCTTATCATTCAAATAATCATCTACTTTATAGTAGCCTTTCTGCATTAGGCAGTTTTTTACATGCAACTTAAACTTATGTACAGGTATAAGTACGTGGGTAGGTACATACATAGTCTTGCGCCCTTTAGAAACGGTAACTGGTGGGCACTTAAATATTCACAAATGTATTTAACGGACCCCAGGCTCCAAAGCCGTTCCGTTCTTATGCTTAGTACGCAACTGGTACAAAACGCTAAGATGAAGAATATACTTAATTGTATATTTATACAATAAAAATAAATAAAATAATTTTATTTCGACCAACTGAGATCATAATTACAACAATTCATATTCATCACATTACATTTACTAAATAACCATTGAAATTGTCATACATTAAATTGAAATAAAATAAATAAAATTGAGATAAAATTAAGCAGTCAAGCAAATGTGGGAGAGCCACGCTTAGGCATGAATGGGCCGGCTCGACCGGAGTGATACCACTGCCTCACAGAAGACCGGCGTGAAGCAGTGCCTGCGCTGTGTTTCGCCGTGTGTGTGAGATTACCGGAGGCCCAATGGGGGAAGGGGAAAAGGTTGGCAGCGAACTTGTGACTCCACTGGTGTTGCGGGTGTCCATTGGCGGCGGAATTGCTTACCATCAGGTGATCCATTTGCTCGTCTGCCTCCTTCCATATAATAAAAAAAAGTCACTACATGAAACATCGCGACATGGTTCAAGTAGTAACAGTCAAATCGACTTGCAGATAGCATAGAAACAGTCCACTCCATATTCGGCAAACATCCCTGATGCGCTGCAATCGCGGCAGCCCCATCAGCATCCTAAAAGCGTTATTATATTGGACACGCAGGGCACTGTATTGTTTCTTTGTATAGTTTGCCCGTCATGACATACGGAGCCGAAACGTGGACACTTACGGTACGGCTGGTCCACAAATTAAAGGTCGCTCAGCGGCTATGGAACGAGCAATGCTCGGCGTCTCTCTCCGAGATCGAATCCGAAATGAGGTGATCCGGCAGAGAACCAAAAGTTATCGACATTGCTAACCGGATTAGCAAGCTTAAGTTGCAGTGGGCTGGCCATATTAGCCGCAGAACCGACAACCGATGTGGTAAACGGGTTCTGGAGTGGAGACCGCATCTTGGCAAACGTAATGTAGGGCGCCCTCTGGCTAGGTGGGGGGACGATCTGCGCAGGATGGCTGGCAAGAGCTGTATGCGAGAAGCCATGGATAGATCACAGTGGCGAACAATTGGAGAGGCCTACGTCCAACAGTGGACTGCGATAGGCTGATGATGATAGTTTGCCCACAAACTGCTAGTGTAAAAGGAGGTACAAAATGCCCTAAACAAGGTGACTTTGACCTCCTCCAGACATCGAGCAAACCAGCGTACGACCATGTTGGCTCGAACAGACAGTGTTTAGTACTGATTTATGTACTTTAATAACAAATAATAGAGTGCACAGGGGTGGCCAACAACCGGGCACACTACCTGGGAAACCTAGGCCGTCTCCAGGAAATCTTCAGCAACACAAAGGCGCTGATAGGTTTCCTTGAAGAACTCGGCTAGTTAAAGTGACACCGGCCGACTTCACCCTCCGCACGCGAAATGGGCACAACTGCTGCCTGATTACGGAAAAGCCCGCACGAAAACAAGAAGAAGAAGATATAAATAATAAAATCTATGGAACGGAACCCTTCGTGTGCGAGTCGGGCTCGCACTTGGCCGAGTTTTTACTCTAATCTGCTAATTAGACAGGTAACTTAGGGTATGAGATGATTTTCTTGTTTTAGGATTGTTCATGCAGTCGGGATTTTAAATTTTTACATTGTTTTCCTAACAACAAATCAAGTTACCTACCGTTTTGTTAAACGGAAAATTGTCTAAACTCGTATAACTCAAAAGGATTGTAATAATTACAAAGATTACAGACAGTCACGTGTTTTCCTGTATAAGCAGTTCTCATAATAAAATTATTTTTCCTCATATGCATAAAATTCTCATACTTTGCATGTTTTGACTGCCTCGCGCAGTTATTAGTAGGTCGCTTTCTAAAGCGAAGGGTGCGCAAGAAATAGGCTATATATTTTACCTATATATTTTTACTGCTTAAAACGTCAAAGTGTTTCCTTTTGATTTCTTACTTTGAAGATTATAACAAGAGTGAAGATCAAAATATAGTTTATATAAGCTGGTATAATAAAATCTGGCCCGTGTATCAATAACCCTGTTTTTTATGTGATATGTGGCAAATAAGCAGACGGATCACCTGATGGTAAGCGGTTGCAGCCGCCCATGGACACCAGTATAGAAACAAGTGCGCTGCCAACCTTTAAACCCCCCTTTTGTCCGGTTTGGGTACCCTCACAATACAGTGCTTCTTCATGTCGGTTTTCTGTGGTATCACTACGGTTGAGCCGGCCCATTTATGTCAAAGCGTGGCTCTCCTACGGTTTCAAACTTCTCATTATGACAGCCTCATAAACAACTGTAACCATAGACTTATGAGGCCGCCCTACTGTAACTGAAAATTAGGTCGATACTAGATACTTGTGGCTTTTACGATGTTTTTTGAGGAAAAATTATACTTAAAAGACTCCTTATTACTTTCACAGAGCATCTCCGAAATGTATCAAAAGCGTCTCTTCAGTGACTTGTCTCGCGAAATTTCTGCGTACATAACTTAAATTTTATCAGACGACATCCTAGTCGCTTTCAACCAAATAGCCCTATTATAAAATCCTGAATAACACAGGGCTTGTACTTTGTCAACTGTATTAGGGATGTGCAGAAATTAAATCCACTATGAAACTTTTTATTTACTAAGTTACGCGCTTGAGTAAAAAAATGGTAGGTATATCTGTACAAGGACAGACAGATTCAATAGCTTTAGATGGTTTCTATCAGTTTTTATGCTGTTTCATCATCATCATCATCCTTGTGCCCTGTTCCCAAGTTATCTGGGGTCAGCGCAATCTGCTTCCCTGTCATTCGCAATCCATCATGTAATTTTTTACATCGTCCATTAATCTCTTTTTCGTTCTCTGTTCCTCCACCCACTTACATTTATACCCATCACGATGTTCTTTACCTCTTCTCATTACATGCAGTTCTTGTGCTTTTTATCTATTTTTTTTTTATGCTGGAGGCGAAAAACGAGCAAGCGAGTCACCTGATGGAAAGTAATCAACGCCGCCCATGCACGTCCATCCATCATCCATGAACAACTTAAAGCTAATTACACAGTCGAGAGAAACCAAGCCGATTTAGGACCTGATTTTGTTACACACATTCTAACAATAATGATGTTTTTTTTTTGCTTTTGAGTAGGGTATACTTACAGTAGACCACAATGGCTTTGTTAATCAGCCAGTGGTACGGATCAGACGAAGGGTCGCGCACTCTGACAATCCACGAAGACCAGGGTCAGACATTCGAGAACAAACATTGGTGTGCATGAACATATCTGTTTGTATTGGTCTGGGCGTTATCTATGTATTATAAGTATATATTTACAAAAGAAAAGTATTATATGTATATATTTGTAATCCCACTGTTGATTCTGATATCCGTAACACATGTTCTTGAGCTACCTAGGTATCTCGGAATCAGATCAATATATGTGATGTTGTGAAATGTTTATTTATTTATTTAAAACAAGATTTTCAGAATACTGAACTGAACAAAGTTGCTAATGTAGATGCAAGTAAATGGACACAGTAGATTTTACCAAGATGCCTTCTTTGTCAATTTATAATAATGTCATAATGTCTATCCTGAAGTATGCAATATTCACTATCTAGAGGTAAATTTTCATGTTTGGAATTCTGCAGTCACATGTTGTTAAAGTGCTACTGCAAGGCATAGAAATCAAATCATCGCTACTGTTTTTTTTATATGAGAGGTGGCAGACGAGCAGACGGATCACCTGATTGTAAGCAATTCCGCCACCCATGGACACCCGCAATACCAGTGGAGTCACAAGTGTGCTGCCAACCTTTTCCCCTTCCCCCCATTGGGCCTCCGGTAATCTCACTCACACGGCGAAACATAGCGCAGGCGCTGCTTCACGCCGGTCTTCTGTGAGGCAGTGGTATCACTCCGGTCGAGCCAACCCATTCATGCCTAAGCGTGGCTCTCCCACATGAAATACTGTGATGGGGTAAGGCTTAATCACCAAGCTTACCTAATGCAAATTGGTGATCACAATCCTGATCTATGTTCGAAACATACCTTTGTTCGTGTTAGGGTTTGTATTCTATGTAAGAATTTTTATTGTAATTTTTCACCTTTGTTTGGCGGAAACATTTTATTTTAATAATGGCAACTCTTTTCCAAACTAATGGGCTTGTTTAAAGCGATTGGCTAACGTCTTCGACGATAGCCAATCGGGACGCTGAATTTTCCTCCGCCAATAATAGCTGTGT
>CM032487.1:7608525-7688524 GCA_019059595.1 Marasmia exigua | reverse complement strand
ACGAACAACAAAGTGATATTTAGGTTTCCTTTATTAGGGTTCCGTACCCAAATGGCAAAAAACGAAACCATTATAGATTCGTCATGTCTGTCCGTCTGTCCGTCCGTCCGTATGTCACAGCCACTATTCTCCGAAACTATAAGCACTATACTATTGAAACTAAGTAAATAGATGTATTTTGTTAACCGCATTACGATTTTTACACAAAAATTGGAAAAAAAATGGGGGGGTCTCCATACTTGAAACTGAAACTCAAAAATATTTTTTTCATTATACCTATACGTGTGGGGTATCTATGGATATGTCCTTATAAATGATGTTGAGGTTTTTAACATCATTTTTTTTCTAAACACAATACTTTGCGCAAGAGACGCTCCCTCCTCTAACTTCTATAATAAATGAATTATAAAACTAAAAAAAAGATATGATGTAATACGTAATCATGAAAACTAACAACGAAAAATATCTTACTTGCTGCTACAAAACCCTTCATGGGCGAGTCCGACTCGCACTTTGCCGGGTTTTCCTTTTATAATAATAAACGACATAATATTTATATTAATAAAAGGGAAAAAAGGAAACCTATATATCACTTTGTTGTTCGCCTTTGTGTTATTATTTAAAACTGTACTGCGAAAAACGATACAATAGGCGAACTCAATGCCCAGAGGCATTCCCGCCGCTAGACCGAATTCCCCTGGATGCGAAACCGGGAAAATTGGCAACGCCGACCTGGAGCCCAATTCTCGTACTAATGACATTTATTTTCATACGACATAGATCACTAAAACCTAGTTTTTTTGTATAGTTTTCAGGTGATATCCGCCATGTTATTAAAATGTCACGAGCACGAGAATTAGGCTACTGCCATTGTGCCTTCTTGTCTAAAAAAATCCCAACGCGATTACGGTTTTCAGAATCAACAGTGGGATTACAAATATACACATAATACTTTTCTTTTGTAAATACACAGAAAACACCTAGACAAATACAAACAAACATGTTGATGCACAAAAATGTTTGTACTGTGATCGAATCGATGATGATGATGATAGTATGATTGTTCGTATTATCACTAAACGCCGAATCATTATAGTTTAATGAAAATGATTACTGGTATCCTCGGACGGAAGACCAGCGTCGGGGTGTCCACAAGGCACCTTTACTATTATGCTGAGAAGAGACCTTTTCAGTGTTACCTACTCTTACCTAATATTGTCAATATTTTACCTGTTTGTACCATTTTTATTACTTGATTGTACCGTATTTTGTATGATTTGTAACACTGAATAAATTCTTCTTCTATTCTTATTATTTTTCCAAATACGGAGTATTTTATTTAGTTTGTCAATTTATTTTGACTCTCTTGATATACCTACTTTAATGTATAGACTTGGCCATACCAGTTTATCCTAGAGTGCGTATCTATATCAGGACCAACTAGTTTGGCCTAGTCTAAACTGGCCTATCCTATCGGGCTTAGGATAAATTAGTTTAGACTAGGTAATACTGATTAATCTTATCGCGTATATAAGGAAGTACTTGAGCCTAGGTCAAACTAGTTTGCCCTGAAATCGGGTTTGTCCGATAACATATATAAGATTAAGGTATTTATAATAAATAAAACTAAAATTTCGTCATTTACAGGAACCAATAGTAAGTTCCCACAGGGTCACTCTTTTAGCGGTTGTAAGATGCACGGGTGTATTTCTACTCATAGTCAACTCATTTTTTAAAACCAATCCATAGATACTCCACACGTATAGGTTTGATAAAAAAAAATTGAGTTTCAGTTTCAAGTATGGTGACCCCCCCCCCCCCCCTCCAATTTTTTAATTTTTGTGTTAAAAAATAATGCGGTTAACAAAATATATCTATTTACCAAGTGTCAATAGTAAAGTTCTTATAGTTTCGGAGAAAAGTGGCTGTGACATACGAACGGACGGACAGACATGACGAATCTATAAGGGTTCCGTTTTTTGCCATTTGGCTACGGAACCCTAAAAAAGAAAACTATTTTTTCTTATTATACAAAAAAGGAAATTTTTGCATAGAATTACAGATTAAGGATAAAAAATAAGTTATCATTCAACTATGCTTTAATTTCATCATAATTACACTAAAAACTCAATCAAAAGCTAGTCTTTATTGCTCTAACTACGAAACTGCAAAAATTACATTTCATTTATGTTTATTGCTCTAGCCCTTTAAAGAGCCACTACGATCAGTAGGCCCTTTAGTGACATTAACAGGAGGGCGTTGTAAAACGTTTTTTCTATGCGAAAATGTCAAAACAGCATTAGTTTCAACTTTTGCCACGTGCCAAATAACCGTGATCGGACTGTATAGAAAGCATAACAGATATATATAATGGAACGTCTTTACCTCTGCCTAACAAAGAAGCATTATTGGATTATTTACTGTTGCTTTGATTGTTTTTAAATTGTATTTTCTACAGTCACGAGCTTTAATTTGGGACCCATTCCCGTTAAATGTCGTTAGAACATTTATAATGCAATAAAGTTGAAACTTTAGTGCAATATTGAATGTCAAGTTAAGACATAAAATGTCTTATCTAATTGACCCTTGAAACGATAACCTCTGCAAAAAGCTATCATTCCGGTTTTCTGATTACGAACATATGTTGTATCACTCGTGTCAATGTCAGTCAAGAAAATACTTTTCGCAAATAAAAACGATATTGCTATATAGATAGAACACAGGGTCAAACAGTTATTACCCACGTAACAATTACTCGGAAAATCGGTAATGATCGTATGCCCTCGCTCAAGTTGACGTTTTTGCACGGTTGCCCCCAGATAAGTAAAGTTGTCGATGGTAAATATTACGACTATGACATGTCAAAATATTAGCTCTTAATCGCGAAAGTTTGCTACATGACATTTAACCTTGGGTGGGTCCCAAATTAAAGCTCGTGACTGTTCAAAGAGACAAGTTTGGCGAAAAAAAGTGTCACAAAACTGACATTTTTTGACGAAATACAATTTACTCACTATTATGTGTCTTTTTTCAGGATTATTCTGAATTCAATAGTTCAGAGGTTTGGATATTATTATTTGTAATTAGTGTACCGCTTTTCCCACTATTTAATCTCTAGTCAACTAAAATAAAGCTAACGAGACGAGATAAAAATGTTGATACACGGACCGTTACTGATTTACATTGTGAGAGTGTGGGATTTTTATTTCTGATCTTTTTAGGGTTCCGTACCAATGGGTAAAAACGGGACCCTATTACTAAGACTTTTTTGTTCGTCTGTCTGTCTCCAGGCACAAAATTCATGTTTTTCTGTTGTCGCTATTACCTCTGGATTATTCAAATCTATGTGCGTATTTCTGCCATTATCTCGGCGGTGAAGAAACCTGTACGTTTCGGATATCTTGAAACGTGTAATCATGATTCGGTAGGTCTGGTTCTCCTGTCAAATGGGTTGCGAAGGTCATACGACAGTTTTATTGTAATTGCCAGACTCCCAAATGTTGAATCATTAGCGTACCCCGGGCTCCAAAGCAAGAGCCTGAGAATTCAAATTCAAATTCAAATAATTCTTTATTTGCATAGGCTTGTACACAGCACTTACAAATCGTCATACATTTGAATGATTTAAAACTATTTATAAGTACTTATGTAATAATTTACATGTTAATACATACATATGTTGATACATAAAATATACTAAAAAAAAGTAAATAAACATAATGCGATTCTACCACCGGCTCGGAAAGTTGTTTCTGGTCGAGAAGATCCGGCAAGAAACTCGCCAGTTACTCTTTTTAATCGCCAACTTTTTTACAATGGTTTATTATCGTCATACCAAGTCATACAGTCTAATGCAACACAAAATAGAATAAAGCAAATTAAAAGCTAAATATGAGGTAAACCGAAGCGGACCAGTCCCCAAAGGTGGCACCTGTTCACAAGTATGACGTATGTGTCAGCCATCATTTCACTCAACCATATTAGAGGGAATGTAATGACCCGCCACATAACGCCACCACCTCAGAGACATTTGAGTGAGCATGACTACTTAGGTTCCCCTCATAAGTCACAGAGTACTTAATCCAATACTAATAAACTGCAGGACGAGGTGTACAATAGTAGGTGGTTAGCATCTTGTCAATTGTTTGATTAATCAATAATAATCAATTTGTATACAATAATAAATGCTGCTAAGCCTTATTTATTAAAATTGATTAATTATATAATAATAATGATTCCAGTAAATATTTATAAAATTACTACATGTGTGCAGGCACGGAGGTCATTATGTCCATGAATCCTTATCATTTAAGAAATCTACAATTTTATAGTATCATTTACTCATTAAACAGGTTTTCACGTGGGATTTAAATTTATGCGTTGGTAACTCAATTACATTTTGTGGCAACTTATTGTACATTTTAATACTTTGACCAACAAATGAACTATTAATCTTTTGGAGCTTCAGATTTGGAATCGCGAGCTTGTGTTTATTTCTAGTGTTAAAACCATGACAATCAGATTTTTTAGAAAAAATATCAATGTTCTTTCGCACGTACAAAATACAGTCCAAAATGTATTGGGAAGCTACAGTTAAAATGTCGATATTCTTAATAGTTCTTTCAGCGAATCGCGAGGCCTAAGGTTGTATATGGAGCGGATGGCCCTCTTCTGCAATACAAAAATAGTCTGTATCTCAGCTGCCGACCCCCACAACAAAAGACCATATGACATTATACTATGAAAATAACTAAATAAACCAGTCTCGCGGTTTCAATATCAGTCAGATGTCTGATCTTCTTAACCGCATATGCGGCGGAACTAAGTCTTCCCGCCAAGGCTGCCAAGTGTGGCCTCCATTGCAGTTTGGAATCCAGTGTAATACCTAAGAAAATTGTCGAATTAATAACTTCAATGTGTTCATTATTCATAACGACGTTAGTGTTGACCTGCTTTACATTGGGCATAGTGAATTTTATACATTTGGTTTTCTTGGCATTTAAAAGCAAGTTGTTAGTTGTAAACCAATGTAGCACTTGTGAGAGGGTGGCATTTACGTCGTCAAACGTATCTTTTCGACGGTCAACGTTAAAAATCAACGAGGTATCATCAGCAAATAACACTACTTCACAAAGATCTTGTGCAAAGTAAGGGAGGTCATTTATGTATATTAGGAAGAGCAGAGGTCCCAATATTGATCCTTGGGGCACTCCCATTAATAGAGGGGCGCCTGAAGAGTCAGTTCCATTGACACTGACTTTCTGAAGTCTATCTGATAAGTAAGAATTTATCAAACTTAATGCATTATTTAGAACACCATAGTGAGCTAACTTCAACAACAATGTTTGATGCTCAACGCAATCAAACGCCTTCGAGAGGTCACAGAAAACACCAATTGCATCCTGTTTGTTTTCCCATGCATCAAAAATATACTTAATAAGTGCAACTCCTGCGTCAGTGGTTGACTTACCCTTGGTAAACCCAAATTGTTTACTATGAAGTAAGTCGTTAACTTTAAAATGAGACAGCAACTGAACGAATATGACTTTTTCAAAAATTTTACTCAGTGCTGGTAATATAGAAATAGGCCTAAAGTTAGAAGGGTCACTTTTTTCACCTGATTTAAATAACGGTATGATTTTGCTGTACTTCATTAAGCTAGGAAACTGACCCTCATCAATACATCTGTTGAATATCGTTGCCAAATGGGGTGCAATAACTGGTATTATATTTCTTAAAATGTCTACTGATATTCCCCAAAGATCTTCAGTTTTTTTCATATTCAGATCTTCGAAAGTTTTAACTATTATTTCGGAGGTTACATGGTTAAATTTGAAAGGCGTTTGACACTCGGCAACATTTGCTTTAAGTAATGAGATAGCAAAATACGAACTTGAATTTAATGTACTTGTTGTTGCCACTGGTATATTAGTGAAGAATGACTCAAATGCATTTGCCACTTCAGTATCAGAGTCAAGATATTTGCCATTTATTTTTAGAGAGAATTTGTGTTGTTGTGTTTTATTTTTACAAGTCTCTTTGTTGATGATGTTCCACGTGATTTTACTTTTGTTACTTGCTTTACTTATTTTGTTTTTAATGTAGTTAGATTTAGCAACTGCACATACTTTCTTAAATCACTTAGAATAATTTCTAACATATTCAACTATCGCAGGATCACGTGAATTAGCTTTAATATCATATAATTTAAACAATTTTCTCCTGCTTATGTAAATCCCTGTAGTGGCCCAGTCACTAAATTTATTTTTAGAACTGTTTAATTTAATGGTCTTTTTTGTAAAAATATCATTAAATTCCTTTTCAACAATTTCGAAAAGGCTTTCATACAACTGGTCGACACTATTTTTATTACCAGGCATTAAGGATACCTTATTATAAATATTATCTTTGAATTTATCTATACGTCTTTTTGTAATAGGCCTACATGTAAAACTTGTAGACGGATCATTTCGATGACAGTCGATAACAGCCAACTGACCACTGTGATCAGAGTTAATGAAATTTATTATAGATTTCTCCCCTACAATACAATCACAGAATATGTTGTCCAAGCATGTAGCTGAAGTGGGGGTGATTCTCGTAGGTTCGTTGAAGAGGTGCACCAGATTGAAACACTTAAAAAGATTCAGAAACATAATTGAGTTCTGCGAATTCTCTAGGATGTTAATATTAAAGTCACCGCACACGATAACTTGTTTACTAGTTGCACATACTTTTCTCAGGACTTCTTCCATGTTAGTCTCAAATGAGTCGTAATTTGCAGAAGGGGGTCTATAAACGCAGAAAATGATATGCTGCTCCAGCTCTGCACACGAAATTTCAATAGTTCGTTCCATAGATAGTGACTCAATATCTTTACGTTGTTTACATTTAAGAGTACTTTTTAACAAAATGAGTGACCCTAGTACATCAACATTTATTTCTTCTAAAAATAATTCTAGTTCTAGTTCTTTACCAGGAAGTCCCTGTATATTTTGGTGAATAAGTTTTAAATTATCTTCCCTAGTCAATAAATTGCTAGAGGCGTCCTCTATTGTCTTAAACTTAAATTTAAATTGTTTGAAATAATTCCAAGTCTGCCTATATATATTATTTATATTAAATGTTAACAAAGTAGCTAGTTCTTTTTTTACATTATAAGGCAAATAAAACTTTTTGCCAGTCACTATCAACTTATAATTAATAAATTTATTTGTGTCAAAAAACACAAAGTTGTCGCTATGACTATGAGTAACTAAATTATATAATGTAGTATTCAATAGGTGAATACTGTTATTTTGTTCTGATAAGTAGTGCCTAGAAAATGGGAAGGCACAAACAACTATTCTTTTACAGCAATCCCTTTTAGACGGGAGAACCCTTTAATGATGTCCTTTTTATTTGAATTTAATCCGTTCCCCAGCATTAATATGATAATTGAATCTTTATCATAATTACAATTTACCACCCTATCTATTATTTGGGTAAGAGATGCATTTGGCATACAATAATTAATTATTTTACAATTAAGTTGCTTGTGCAACTCACTCAATAACACGCTAAGATGAGGAGGAATTAGAAGCTGACTCTTACCTTACGCTTCTGCAGACTTCTCAATGCCTTCAGTGACCGATTTAATATAACATTATCTGACTCTATTGTCAACATTACAAGAGCAAGCGCACAGTCGGAAACTAAATGTGAAAATGTAGATGAAATTATATCTAAATGAAAGATTTTTTTATGTGATATGTAGGTGGCAGAACAGCAGACGGATCTCGGATCGGCAGATTGTAAATTGTAGTACCTTAGACAATTTAACCAAACTCAGCTCAAATAATTATTTATTTGCATAGGCTTGTATACAGCACTTACAAATCGTCATACATTTGAATGACTTAAAACTATTAATTATAATACTTATGTATAATTTACATGTTATTACATGTGGGACAGAATAAATAATACACCCAGGTTTCGGGAATAAAAGCTTCTACAGTATAATCGTCTTTACTGCGTCGGCCATACGTCTTCTATCTCACTCTCGCACGTCATTCTATATTTCAAATATCGGCCTCTTACACGTTCCTTACCATACATCTACCGATTACCAATCGTACATACGTACAATATATATGTTGTTACATAAAATATACTAAAGAAATAAATAAATATAATGCGATTCTACCACCGGCTCGAAAAGTTGTTTCTGGTCAAGAAGATCCGGCAAGAAACTCGGCAGTTACTCTTTTTAATCGCCAAACTTTCATACAATGTTGTGTCATCATCATACCAAGCCATACAGTTTAGTTGTAACACAAAAAAAATAAAGGAAATAATATGTTATAAAATAAATATTATGACGTAAACCGAAGCAGACCAGTCCCCAAAGGTGGCACCTGTTCACAAGTATGACGTATGTGTCAGCTATCATTTCACTCAACTATATTAGAGGGAATGTAATGACCCGCCACATACTTAGCGCCACCACCTCAGAGACATTTGAGTGAGCATGACTACTTTGGTTCCCCTCATAGGTCACAAAGAATATAACAATTGGCAAGGTGTAGTACTATACTCTTCTTTGTCTCCTTTATATCGCATGTGGTAAACTGTGAGAAATTGTAAAATTAGCTCTTATTCCAATATGTATTTAAGTTCCATGTATTATTAGGACAATATTTGGTAGACTCAACAATATGTAATTAAATAAATAAAATTTACATAAATGGATAAAATGTAACTCCTGAAGTTTTCATTCATTTTTATCTCGTCTTGTTTGCTGAATCAATGTTTTGTTTCTTTAAAATGAATAATCTATGCTTTTAAAAAACGTGGTAAAAGAAAACTTAACAGTCCAGTTATAATAATTAATTATTTGTCCTTTTTTAATAGCTTAGGGTATGTTTTTTTTTATTATTATTATTTTAAAGGCAGGTCACACACAGTGACTATAATGAAATGTTAAGTATGTAGCATAAAAATTTAAATAACTTTTAGGTTTTTATATTCTATTGTTAAAGGTCAAAAGTTTCTATGGCTTTATGCCATGACCCTTTATTTTGTAGAGTTTTCGTTAAAACTGCGAGAGTTGTAACTATAAAAATAAGTTTAAGGCAAACAAATTGTCAAGGTAAGTTTAACCATTCTAAAATTTCAAATAAATATATCTTCAAACTTTATCTTTTTTTAAATTTCAGCCCTTTGTGTATTACGTATGTATTTCAGTAATTATTTCATACTTACTAAATTAATAATCTTGCTTGATAATACCTTTTTTTTGCGTTGGGGGAATGCCGCCGGCCCGATGTTCAATTGGCCGACGTCGCCACCTTAAGGCGGCGCCTTATGCATACCTGTCTGCCGGAGGGCGGACGGGTTATGTCGGGCTCTCCTCCAGTAAAACTGAAAGTCTGAAGGCCTTGCTTGATAATACCTGGTGTTACAATCAATCATACTAATTATTTTACATGGGGCGAAAACGCATAAATCTAGGCTAAAATCTGATTTCTGACTTGTCCGACGCATCAGAAACGAAATCGCGTCATCGTTTTTAGGAGCACAGTATACACAAAAATGTCAGATAAAAAGTTGGGTAAAGTGTACGATACTTATTCTTATGTCATGTTATTCTCAGTTGCGTCCAAAGCCGTTTGCTGCAGAGCCCAGAGAACGCTTGGACCATGATACAGGATTTGGAAAGTCTGTTAATAGAATGAAGTGACTGCTGTTTATCTTCGCGAAATCTAATTAACTAGACCATGATTACACGTTCAGAATTATAAACTTATCAAGTAAGCAACTAACCGAAAACTAAACCTCACAGAAAATCAGAGTGAAGCAGCACTGTGCTGTCTTTCGCTGCGTAAGAGAGGGTACCAGAGGCCGAATCCGGGGTTTAAATATTGGCACACTTGTGACTCGACTGGTGTCGCGGGTGTTCATGGGCGGCGGCAAGTGCTTACCATCAGGTGATCCGTCTGCTTGTCTGCCACCTATCACAAAAATAAAAACTTGCAGGTTTCTTCACCATGTTTTCTTTTACTGCCTAGCAAATGGTTAGTAACTATACATATAAGGAAGTCTAGCAAACTTCATGTTCCAGTCTCCCCAATATATTGAACTGGGAGACTATTTATTTTTATTTTAAGCGAGCAACTATGCATGTCTTATCCTGGACCTGGAGGTCAATTCTACTAATGGACAACAACATTCTCTTTCTTCTTCTATAGCCATATTCAGCCTCTAGGGTGTAGGCCTCCTTCAGTTTATGCCATTGTTGTCGATATTGGCCGGTTTCTTTTTATTTTGTTCCTGCCAGCCTTTTGATGTCGTCACACCTCGTCGTCGTTTGGGGTCTTCCTCTTGGCCGTTTTTCACCCCACGGTCTCCACTCTACCACTACCCTGCACCACGAGCCGTGTTTTCAGGCAACATGACCAGCTCTCTCCCACTTCAACTTCAAGACCCGTTTCGCAACGTGGCTTACTTTGCTCTGCTGTGTGACTCACTTATTTATTTTACGATCGTTGAGTTTTACTTCTACAAGCCTCCTTGCAATTGCCTTTTGAGTAACCTGAAGTTTGTGGAGAATATCCTTAGTAAGAACCCAAGTGTGAGCTTCATAAGTGAGCGCTGGTAGGATACACTGGTCCAGAATGCGAGCTTTTTGTTCAGCCCTCTTATTCATTTTTAATGCGAAATCAAGCTTGGAATAGGCTGCCCATGTTAGCTTTATGCTCGTGTTGATTTCATTGATTTGGTTGTCTTTTCTTATTACACCTTCTGACCAAGATACACGTACTTCTCGACTTTCTCCACAGATTTAATAATAGTAACTTTTTCTATGGCAGTGCCATTTACGCTGATGTTTGAGGTAATATTAGTACTATTGGCCATGATTTTGGTTTTATTCCAGTTCATTTTCAAACCACACTGTTCTGAAACTTTATTCAAATGTCGTATTATGTTCTGTAGGTCATTTGGATTGTCCCAGAATAATACGACCCATAAAAACAATACTTGTCAAAAAAACCAAGTCTCGCAACTCAGTTGTTTTGCGGTAAAAAGCTGGGAGGTCCATGTAATACCAAGTCGGTTATTAGCGACTTTCTGTATTAATACGTCCAGTCCCTAAGACCACGATCGTGGTCCATAACAATTGAAAATCAATTGTGTCTAAAATCTCCGTACTCGAAGCATCAAGTTGTTACGTAATAATTAACAGCATCTTATAGTGACGCATATCAATATTAAAAATGTTTATTGTTTTATACAAATATATTGACTTGGCCATCGCTCTAAATAATTTAATTTACACGTGTTTTCATAAGATGCTTTTAATTATGACGTAACAATATAATGCTTCTAGTACTTGATATTACATGGATCTTACAACTTTTTTGACAACAACTGAGTTGCGAGACTTGTTTTTTTTTACAAGTATTGTTTTTGATTGGATCTCATTCCTTTTTGTATTTTGTAGACAGTCTACTATTTTCCTTTTCGGTACCTTCTACTTATTGTATATACGTATGTATATCTACGAGCAACGAATTTTCTTAAAGCCCTCTCTCTGACTTATCAACTTTTCTTACTTCCGTTTTCTCTTTTCCGGTACTACTTCCTGAGCTTCAGCTACAGTTTTTCTAGGAGCCCACTCTATGCGTTTTTCTGGGAGGCTTTGACGTTACAATTTTTCCTACAAGTTACATTGCAAAGTTATTTTTATGCAAAAATACGATGAGGTAATAAGAAATGACTTTATAAATACTTAGGTACTTAAGGTATCAATATTTAATTTAAATTATTTATCCGAACAACGTCTAAATCGTAAGCAAATAATAATAAGTAAGTAAGCCCAATCGTCAAAGTAGGTAGGTAACAATCGAAATTAACGTATGTTTTTTTTTTTTTTTTTTTTTTTTTTTTTTGTTTTCCCGGGAGAAATGCGTTACGCAGACCCTGCCGCCGGGGGGCGACAGGGTACTGTGGGACTCACCCTCCGGGCCGCTTCTTCTAACAAGAAGCGGCCTGAGGGCATACCCACTAAAACTCCCGGGGCTCAACCACCCGTGGGTATAGAATGGGGTCACGGGAACTGCACTAGGCTATTCCCCGCAACCCCACTCCCCCACAGGCCCCTACACGGGGTGTGCGGCCACGCCCCTCCTCAGACTAGGAGGAGGGGGGTTGGGGACAGCCGGATGAGCTGAGCCGTCCCCAACGAGCGGTGGAGGTGCCTTAGTCAGGGAGGTTGCTACCTACATAAATCGAAAACTTAAGGTAAGGTTACAACGTATATACATTAAAATTATCCAAGAACGTCCGAATTGTAAGCAAATAATATCAGTAAACCAATGAGAGTAGCCTTTCAGTCGTCAAACTAATATAGCAATCGAAATTGTCAATGAAAATCGCAAACTTATAGGGAAGAATTCTGGACACGTCCTAACAGCCTTTGTATGGTAAAAGTTATTTAAGTAAGTAGTTAAAATTTATAAAACTGGACGGAAATAAAAAAATATTTGCTAGACTTAGCGATTGCACTACCGTGCCGCCAAATATTTTATTTTTTCCTTGTTTCATACACCAAACGCTACTTATATTCCAAATTTGAAGCTTATAGATCTGCTAGAAGTGCCTTAGAATTTTGATGATCGGTGAATCAGTCAGTGAGTCAGTGAGTGACAAAATTAAGAAATTTGACCGGTTATAATACTTAAACTCATCATCATCATCATTTCAGCCAATAGACGTCCACTGCTGGACATAGGCCTCCCCCAATGTTCTCCACACAGATCGGTCCTGTGCCGCCCGCATCCAATGGATTCCCGCGATCTTCACCAGATCGTCGGTCCACCTTGTGGGAGGCCTGCCACGGCTGCGACTTCCTGTGCGTGGCCTCCACTCCAGGACCTTTCTGCCCCAACGGCCGTCTGTTCTCCTCGCTATGTGCCCTGCCCATTGCCACTTGAGGCATACAATCCCTTGGGCTATGTCTGTAACCTTAGTTCTCCTGCGGATCTCATCATTTCTGATACGATCACGCAGGAAGACTCCGAGCATAGCTCTCTCCATTGCTCTCTGGGTGACTTTGAGCCTCCTTAATCGGCACATTGTAAGCGGCCACGTTTCGGTTCCGTATGTCATCATTGGCAACACACACGCATTGAAGACTTTCGTCTTGAGACACTGCGGTAGATCTGCCGAAAATATGTTGCGTAGCTTCCCGAACGCTGCCCAACCGAGTTGGATTCGTCGATCGACCTCTTTCTGGAAGTTGGACTTACCAAGCTGGACTTTTTGTCCGAGGTAGATGTACTCGTCTACAACTTCCAGTGCAGAGCTTCCGACCTTCACAAGAGTGGGTACGACATGGGAATTCGACATGATTTTCGTCTTGTCCATGTTCATTTTCAGACACTCTACTGAGGTCGTCAAGCATTGTGCCTAGGTCTTCCAAGGTCTCAGCCATGACTACGATATCATCAGCGAATCGAAGGTGCGTCATGTACTCACCATTTATATTGATGCCAAGTCCATCCCAGTCCAGAAGTTTAAACACGTCCTCCAACAGAGTGGTGAACAGTTAAATACTTAAACTACTGGTTCAAATTGAATGAAATTTGAAATGTACGTGTCTTTACAATGCCTACATGGTTACTGAAAATTCACTCTTCTAGTTTTATCCACAACGAAGTTACAGTGGGTCGAAAATTGCCTGAATTGCTTCGAGAAAACGATGGTACGGCCGTGTCGCTTTTTTGCTCAACTTGGCGGTGGCACTACCGTGCCCCCAGATATCATCTGCAAATCGTAGGTTGCTCAATCTCTTACCCTCTAAATTAATGCCGTGCTCGTCCCATTCTAACTTTTTGAAGATATCTTCCAGTACAAATGTGAAATATTTAGAAGAAAGTGTGTCTCTTTGTCTAATGCCTCTCATAATATTTACTGGTTGACTCTTTGTTGGTAAATTGACTCTGTCATTTGCGACTGCGTGCAATTAGGCGCCACGCACCTAATTAAAGCGGTCCACCCGGTATAGACGAGTTATATCTTCTGCTATTTTGATTTAATCTAAGGTGATAAATGAAAAATACCTTTCATTTACAATTGTTTCGTTATTTTATTTAATTTAATTTATTAGGACAACCAACTAGGCACACACTACACAAGTCACTACACAGAGATTATTTTAAGTGCTGTCTTAATTACAGGTTATTATTTATTTATTTTTCAAATTCTCCAGTCTTGCCACAACAATATTGTAAATATATTGGTTAAATGATAAAATTGTTACCCCTTATGTGAAAATTGCTTGCAGTCCAGATATTCTATATAGTAATCTAATATCTCTCCAATATTATTATATTATTTAATATGTGTTATCGTCATCATCGTCAGCCCATTTAAGTCCCCACTGCTGGGGCACGGGCCTCCCTCAATCACATGAGGTGTAATTGCCATACTCACCACGCTTGGCAGACGGGTTGGCGAGGGTTTTGATATAAATGCAGAGTTTCCTTCTCTGGGTGCTGATGATCATGCCAGCAGCAAGGTAAAGACCTAAGGTAAAGACCTTAGTCGCCTTTTACGACACCTCGGTAAGAGTGAGGGTGGCCTATTCTACTCTGCCGGGCTACCACACGGCAATAGGTGTTATAATATTACTTTATTTATCTTACTTTACAATATTTATCCTATTTTTTATGTAATTATTAATTAAAATTAGTATTGTTACTGTACAGTGTACACATAATGTTTTAGTAACTAAAGATAGCTGTCGTCGGTTGAAGCCCGTCCCTTGGTTGGAATCCGCAGAATACCAGTGGCTTAGCGTGGCATTGCCTGACACGATAAGCCGTATACTGAGCGGAGACCATTTTGGTCCCTGTTTTATTAATTAAGTATTGTGTTTTTTGTATTTTATTTTGGTACGAAATAAACATTTTTTTCTTCTTCTTCTTCTTAACCATTGTTTATACCTACTATAAATAATAAATAAATCTTTATTTGCCAATGGTTTACAAACGTTATACAGTACCAGTGGCCCCCAAACTAGGTAATCCTGTCTCTTGGGGACTAGTTTGAAGCGACTGTTTTAAACTCGATATAATAGTGTGTCAACACTTCTTGCAGCATCAGCATGACCCACAATCAATTATGCCTGGTGCGGATAACGAAGAAGTAAGTTATTGTACTTAAAATAAGAAATAAAGCTGAACGGTGACAATTGAAAGTCTAGTAAGACTTACTCTTATTAAAAATATGAAATTGTCGAAGTAAATTTGACTCAAAAAATATAAAACATTTGGTATTGAAGCACAAAACACATCAATATTGGGCATGGGATAAACCAACCAGGAAGGACAAGTTAATAAATCTTCAGATGGCCCAAAAGTAAGAATTCTTGAAACTACAAAAGATTTTAATACAAGGTACCAAGCCTGAGAAGGCCAGATAGGATAAAATACAATTACTTGTCTTATTTAATTTTCTGTATTTTTTCTAAATTTGAGAGAATGGGGGGAAGCATAAAGGAAAAATTATTCCTTTGATAATAAAAGCGTCAATGTTCCACTTAGAAGGATCTCTATGCCATGAAATATATATTTGTCACATTTTTTGTTACCCTATAGCCAGTTTCTTATACCTACTAGTTTCAAGCCACTCCTTCACAGCAGAATCTAATAGTGTGTCATGTGTTCTTGCAGTATGAGGATGACACTAAATCTACTGTAACTGGTGCGGATAACAAAGGAGTAAGTTATTGTACTTAAAATAAAAAATAAAGCTGAACAATTTTAAGTCTGGTAAGACTTCCTTTTATTATAAATATGAAATTGTCTAAGTAAATTTGACTCCAAAAACATAAAACATTTGGTATTGAAGCACAAAACACATCAAGATTGGACATGGGATGAACCAACCTAGAAGGACAAATAAGTTGATAAATCTAAAAGTAAGTATGTACAAAACTACAAAAGATTTTAATACAGGGTACCAAGCCTGAGAAGGCCAGATCAGGATAAATTACAATACCTTGTCTGATTTAATTTTCTGTATTTTTTTTTCAATTTAAGATAATGGGGGGAAGGCATAAAAGAGAAATCACTCCATTTGATAATAAAAGCGTTAATGTTCCACGCAGGAGGATCTTTATGCCATGAAATATATTTGTAACATTTTTTTTGTTAATTCGAGATGCAAATAAATTGTGTCAGGGTTACCAAAAATTATCTTTAGATTTAATAAATATTGCAAAAATCCACAATTCTCGAGCTTAACACCATTGCCAAATTTGTTTTGCAATATCATTCAATAATGGAAATTGAACAGACACCATACGATTCATGTAATAAATAGCAGTTGTGTTATCAATTCTAAGTAAATCTTCACACCGATTTAAGTTATTTGCAAAATATTTGACCCAAAAATCAATGCCAAAAGTTCTATATTAATTAAATGGTATTGTTTTTCCAAATCTGACCAAGCAACCCCTGTATGTTCCCTAGATCTTCTCTTCTTGCATAGGTTGGTTAGTTGGTGCCTAGATTGCCCGGGCCTTCTTGCACAACTACAGTTTCACATCCCTCTCAAATTGCCAAGAATGGGTAAACTCGTCCATTTGCACCCAAGGGGTCTAAAAGCAATCTCGGCCATCACTCACTAATAAACAGACTTCAACGTCAATACAACGGATTGATGAAGAGATCGGCAAGAGTTGATGTTTTTTCATGTAGCAGTCACAAATTTAAGAGGACTATACTTGATTCCTTCAAGTTGTAGCTGTCTGGTGCAATTTGGCTATTTTAAAATTTTGTTATTTTTTATTTGTTATTTAAATTTCTCTATTTAGTCTGCTCACATTTGCATGTCGTGACAGCCTGTAAGAGAATCTGCACTTAGCCTTATTATAGTACTTAAGTAAATACAATGTAATTAGTGTAAGATTTATTCGTTGTCCTTAATAAATAAATTATCCAGCCTGACAAAGAAGCATCAGAATAAATTCAACAGCAAAGTTGTACCGCTTAATTTTGTAATGACTAATGTAATGACTGTCATCATTTCGAATTAGTACCACGCACAGACTTATAAGTGTATCGCGGCGACGGACCTATATTTGTGATAGATTTTCGTTATTAATTTTTCACATTACAAAATTTTATGTAAAGAACGTACGTTATGTCTTTCATTAACAATATGAGTTGTTAGTACCGTACCGTAATAACAACCAATATAGCAAATTAATTGGTTAACTGATTAAACTGTTACCCTATAGCCAGTTTCTTATACTTACTAGTTTCAAGCCACTGTTTTACAACACGATCTAATAGTGTGTCATGTCTTCTTGCAGCATCAGGATGACCCTAAATCTACTGTGACTGGTGCGGATAACGGAGGAGTAAGTAATTGCACTTAAAATAAGAAACAAAGCTGAACGGTGACAATTTAAAGTTTGGTAAGACTTTCTCTTATTATAAATATGAAATTGTTTAAGTAAATAAGTTTTAAAAAACATCAAAAATTTGTAAATAACACACTTAAAAATTTCATCTCGTGTTCAGGCGGACCTCGAACCCAATCCTTCCACAATCCGGGTGACTGTTCTTGTAAAAAAAAATGTGTTATTTACTTAAGAATAAATTGCAAAAGATTGCTATTAAAAATATCAACTATTAAACATTTGGTGTTGAAGCACAAAACACATCAATATTGGACATGGGATGAACCAACCTAGATGGACAAGTTAATAAATCTTCAGATGGCCCAAAAGTAAGAATTTTTGAAACCACAAAAGTTTTGAATACATGGTTCAAAGCCTAAGAAGGCCAGATCAGAATAAATTACAATACCTTGTCAGATTTAATTTTTTGTAAGACTTTTGAAATTAAAGAGAATAAGTCGCCCTATTCTCTTCCTATTTTATTTTATGCCTTCTTCCTAGGCATAAAATAAAATAGGAAGGGAAGTATATTTGTCACATTTTTTGTTAATTCGAGATGCAAATAAATCTATGTCAGGGTTACCAAAACTATGTTTAATGATTTAAAAATCTCATGTGAAAGTTCGCATTTGTATCCAAATTTGTATGGCGGGATTCAAAATCCGCTTCTTAATTATATTTAGATATAATATATAAAGCAAAAATCTACAATCCACTTGAGCTTCACACCATTACCTACCAAATTTGTTTGGCAAGACCATTCAATAATGGAAATTGAATAGACATTTATAAACCGATTGAGCTGAAATTTGGTATGTCTTCGTAACTTCGGTAACAAGACAAAATTATGGAACCATAGAGCTGGTCTGATGATGAGGTTGGAAGGTGACCATAGAAACTTCGGTCTTTGTGGACCGATTGAGCTGAAATTTGGTATGTCTTCGTAACTTCGCTAACAAGACTAAATTATCGAACCAAAGAGCTGGTCTGATGATGAGGTTGGAAGCTGACCATAGAAACTTCGGTCTTTGTGGACCGATTGAGCTGAAATTTGGTATGCCTTCGTAACTTCGGTAACAAGACAAAATTATGGAACCATAGAGCTGGTCTGATGATGAGGTTGGAAGGTGACCTATAGAAACTTCGGTCTTTGTGGACCGATTGAGCTGAAATTTGGTACGTCTATGTAATTTCGGTGACAAAACAATAACAAGGTATCATTGACCTGGTGTCATGATGAGTTGATAGGTGGGAACAATAGTTCCCATGGACACCTAGCAACCGATTGAGTTGAATTTCGGTATGACTACGTGAATTTGGTGATAATAGAATAAGAAGTTATCGTTGCCCTGGTGTCACGAGGAGTTGCAGGGTAGCCACAGGAACATCATATCCAGTAGGTCGATTGAGTTAAAATTTGGTTCACTTACGTAACTGTGTTGACTATATGATAATATGGTACGATGGAGCTGGTCTGATGATGGAGTAGACTGATATTCCATGAGTTCGTATAAACTTCGGGAACGATCGTATGCATGTGATACTAACCCAGATCAGTGCAGTTTCAGACCAAATATAGTCACGGCACCGCGGAGCGAAGAATGTTACCAATAGTATTATGCTGGGCTTCGGTAAGAAATAGACTTTAAAAACAATCTTTTATTATGCACGAAAAATAATAATAAATAAACTAAGACATTCATAAAATTCGCAATTTAGTTAACGCATAGAGCTCACCTGCTCGTTAAATATTTTTTTTTTATGTGATAGGTGGCAGACAAACAGACGGACGAATTAACTTGTATTTTGGATGCGTGTGGTCCCCGGCAGAGTAGAATAGGCCACCCTCACTCTTACCGAGGTGTCGTAAAAGGCGACTAAGGTAAAGCTGCTGGCATGATCATCAGCACCCAGAGAAGGAAAACTCTGCATTTATATCAAAACCCTCGCCAACCCGTCTGCCAAGCGTGGTGAGTATGGCAATTACCCCTCATGTGATTGAGGGAGGCCCGTGCCCCAGCAGTGGGGACTTAAATGGGCTGATGATGATGATGATGATGGATGCGTCTGATATCCACCAATCGTGTTCATTGGTCCACATAGCATAGATAGCATAACAGTAGTGGAAACGGGTTCAGATAAGCTATGACTTTTGTATGAAAAGATACGTGCCCAGTATGCGGCTATGAATGCGTGCTACGGATGCGTGCTGCAGATTGGATATTTTCATAGCTCTTTTGCTACATTGCTTAGTAATGGTTAAAACGGTCCCATAGTTTCATAGCTCTTTATGATTTGTCTTTGATCATCAATAACGCGCTCCTTTTAAGATATCTATCACCGGTTTTGTTATTTATTTGTTATGTAGCTTATAATTATTCTAAAATAAATCTCGTAAATATTTAAAGTCTTCAACTTTTTTTTTATAGAAAGGCCAATCAGGATGAACTCACTCCGCCTGATGGTAAGCAGCCGTGAAATCCAACTATGAGGTTGACAGGCACAAAAGAATTAACAAAGTACCCATTGAGTCTGCCATCCTCACCCTGGTGGCCTGATATAAAAAAAGGAGGAAACACATGAGCTGGGAGGGCATTCCATGTCCTGATGGCTCAGGGCGGGAACGAGGAGCCAAACCTCTTGGTGCGCGCCGCCATTGTCTGGATGGTATGCGGATGGCAACGCTGTCTAGCACGTGTTGTTCGGAAGTGGAAAGGGGAGGATGGGATAAGTTGAAATAACTTATCAGAGCATTTTCCATTATAGAGGCAGTAGAGAACACTAAGACTGGCAATGTCTCTACGTAGCTGAAGAGGTTCTAGGGACTTAGTCACCTCATAATCTCCAACAATACGGATAGCACGTCGCTGCAACCTATCGAGAGCCTCCAGCAAGTACTTAGCAGAACCATCCCAGAGATGGGAGCAATATTCTACACACGGGTGAACCTGGGCCTTGTACAAGAGACAAAGCTGCGCCGGAGTAAAATACCGTCTCACTCTGTTCAGAATGCCGAGTTTACGGGAAGCAGTTCTTATACGCTCTCGATATAGCCCCGTTGATTTAGGTTGCTACGAACATCGATGCCAAGGATGCTGAGACTATCCCGTATTGGTAAGGGGGTGCTCTGAAGAGTGAGATAGGATAGGAAAGGTGACACCTTAGCAGAAAATACACACACCTGTGTTTTTTAGTGTTGAACCCGACAAGATTGCTGGTACCCCATTTGGAAATGCGGTCCAGGACCCCGTCGAGCTCAGTAGCAAGATGATTTCTCTTTTCCTCGGTTTCGGTCTGCTTTACAGCAGGTCTTCCGAAATAGCGTGCGTGGACAGTGCTGTCATCTACATAGCAATGGATGTTACCACATGATTACATGTCATTGATGTGCAGAAGAAACAATGTCGGCGACAGGACGGAACCTTGAGGCACTCCAGAATTTATCAGAAGGAAGCAAGAAGCGCCGCGGTACAGGCGTGTGAGTACTGGGTACAACTCCGCTGCGCATATTTTAAGAACCGATGCTGGAATACCGTCAGGACCACTTGGTTTTTCTCACATCGAGTGACTGTAATACTGGGATATTAGGCGGCTGTGCCCCACAGTCATCTATGCGCTAATTGGGGGCAAACTGAGCTAACATCGCTTTAATCACAAAAACAACTATAATTTGTATAGCAATAGCGACTAAGTGAATAAGATACGGTAGGATATAAGTTTAGACACTATAAGATTTGTCAATATTTTATTTAAAAATATTTATTTTTGCAGTCTGCAGGTGAGAAAACATTTTCATTTGTTTTTTTTAATGTTGTTGAACTTTTCTGTTTCGCGTGTTCATGTCAAAGCATATTTTCGTAAGTGTAGTAATGATTCTACACACGGGCATAGCCAGTTTTTGGGGGTTGGAACCCCTGTAATGAAGTTACTTGAAAAGTTTTCATGGAGTTTTAAAAATTGATGATTTTACAGATTTCAAAAGAGTTTTCTTTACGAATTTTAATTTGGCCAATTAGTATAAAGATACGGATTGGCCAAGTTTTGAGGTTTTGAGTGGAAAGCCACTCGCGCCGCAAAATTTTAAAAATGGCGTTTAAAGATAATCGGGCTCTCCGACCGAGAGTTCCATATCTAAATATTCTACAAATACGTTTATAAATAATTCTGTAACACAAGACATATCGGCACAAAATCACTGGGATAAGATTTAAACTTAAATCACTAGCTTAGATTAAACCAAAAAGAGGAAGATGCGATACACGCATGCAATAATCAACTAAAGTATGGGCTTTCACGCACACAACTTATAACAAAAACAAGATAATCGAACCATAAGATTCACAGATATATTCGCTGCAGACGCCATATTTGTTTTGATGATGGTTATTAGCGCTGCAGTGGAGAAAAGTGGATATAAATTTTAATCACTTGGCTGAGTTTTAATCAGACATTTCGCATGGACTAACTTTCAATAATTAATTCGAATGTAATTATGTGTTCTTTATTTTAATATCTAAAAAAAATGTATATTTATCCATTCATTCATTCAATACGTAAAGCTGTTAAAAGTTAAGTGAATTTAGTTTTAACAGCTGTCGGCCTAGGAGTCCTATTGGATACTGGAGTTCAATAAATGCCCAAGGCGTCTAATAGGATGGTTAATTTGACCAGATGGCTGGGATACAAGCATTTTTAACCGACTTAAAAAAAGAGGTTCTTAATTCGACATGTATATATTATATATATATATATATATATATATAATATATATATATATATGTGATATATATGTGTTTGTTCGCCGATTACTCTGCAATTTATGAACCGATTTAGATGATTATTTTTTAGTTGGAGAGTAGATAGTCCCGGATTGATACCATGATCAGGATATCAGGATCTGATGATGGGATTCTGGAAAAATTGAGGGGAACTTTCAAATTTTATAGGGACACGTAATGTTTTGTATCTTTTTTCAAAACTGCACCAGTATTTACGCCTGGCTGTATTAATTTTGTGGCTCTGCTGATGATGCAAGGCTGCTAAATAACTGAGAACCCTAACCCTCTTCGTCTTTTTGGTTTAATCTAAGATCAATAGGAGCAAAAGCGATGCTTGGTATGTGGTGGAGATAAAGGTATAAAAAACCCTCTTATCAAATCTCCCGAAGGCCACGACGCGTACAGGTCTGCAAAACAACGCAGTTTGGCATAGCATGTTATTAAAATGTCTGTATTATCCTTGAAAAAAATAACCAGACGAGATAACTTGCAACCGCTATCGCGCGATCCAGGGTCAAATCAACACAGGACATAAAAAAGCCGCTGCGATAAAGACCCTGATGGCAACCTAATATGCGAGAACCTCTCGGTGAAGGAGAGGTGGCGCTCATATTTTCACGAGTTGCGCAAAAGCAGCACAAAGTGGTGCAATTACCAGAGCTCTCACCGAACCAGGGTTAGTGCCTCCGATAACTTAGGAAGTCCTTAAAGCCCGTCCCCGCATGAAAAACCGGAAACGTGTCGGATTCAATGGAGTTCCCATTGAGGCGTGAAAGGCAATGGGTCCTCGTGGTATATGCATTTTAACCTACTTTTAGAACCGCATGCATACTCCTCAAAGAGAAAATCCCAAACCAATGGTGACCGATTACCCTAGTCTTCAAAGGTAAGGTTTGTGACGTACGGGCGGACAGACAGACATGACGAATCCATATGGGTACTGTCTCTATTTGGCTACGGAACTTTAAAAAAGGTTATCACAAAGAGTGGAAAATTTTTTCTTGTTTATTATTAGTTTTTTTTTTCAATAAGGCGGCGGTTCGAGCGGCAAAGGTACATGTGGCAAAAATGTAACTTACAAAAAACAGAATACAATCAAATCTTGATAATTTTAATCAAATCTTCAGAAAACTTCAGAACTCTTCTTCAATCGATTGTACTGATGTGTAGTTTTCTTGTAAACATAAGTTTAAAACGGACACGCTTGAGAGCATATTTTCAGCGGACATGACGCCATGTACCTATAATAAAATGTAAACGAACGTACTATTAACTATTATATATATTAAACACAAAATATAAATGGTTAATAGACATAGACGCCCCGTTGGTCTAGTGGTTCAAGTACCGGGCCGTGATCTCGGAGTCCTGGGTTCGATTCCCGGGTCGAGCAAAAAAGTATGTGTTGAATTTTTCGGACATAGCACGGGTTTGTGATCACCAATCCGCATTTGGCAGGCGTGGTGATTAAGCCTAATTCCATCATAGTACCGATAACTTGATTTCCATGATGGAGGCCTTTGCCCTGCAGTGGGACAGTCTATAGGCTGATACCTTACTAGACATAGACACTATAGTCCATTCAGTATGTGAAGGTAAATAGGACAGTTAAAACGCATGCATCCAACTTTCTACAAATAAAAATATTAAGCTGTAAAAATTATTAACTTTTTGTGTTGTTGTTCCAAAAAAACAAGTATTAATCTTTCTCAATTAATCTGAATAAGAACTTAAAATAATCATTACTAATAAAATTAAAAAAAAATCTTATACATTTTTGCTCATAATGACACAAACAATCGAAATAAATCAGTAATCGGTATGTTAGCCTTCCTACCGTCGAATCACGATTATATTGTCTCGTGCAAAATATGTCCGCACGGATTGCGTTAGGGACCAAGAATTGGTAATTTCTTTTGGTGACGAAGGTGGTTCCGACACGCCAATGGAGAGTTGATATTTTTCAGACGAATAAGATGCATATTATTTCATTATTAGCGTTTGTATCACTAAGAATATTTACATATTGTATTCCAAATCCAGATAGTGCAAATTCGTAGATAAAATTTCAAAATAAAAAGTCGATAACATTTCTAAAGAAAATACTCTTGATTCTTAAAAATATCGGTTAAATTTAAAAGAAGCGTCTCACTTTTGTGCAAATAGAAGAACTGTCCTATTCACCATCTCATACTACTACTAATACTATTACTAATAATACATATTTTCTAATACTACTACTAATAATAAATATTTTCTTTCTTTCTTTCTTTCTTACTAAATAGACTTGAAGAGCCGATTTTTTTATTCGTAGTAACCAAATGGTCAAATATCGAAAATGAGTTTTTAAACAATAGTTAGCTTAATCAGTAGTTATATTACAAGAAATTGCGTCACTTTGACGCACTTTTACTATTGGTTAGACAGTTAACTATAGTTAATTTAACCAAAAGGTAACTACGGATAAAAAAATCGGCCCTAACTCATTTGGAGCCGCACGAGGGGAAACTATAATATTATGAGACTCTTGAAGGGGAAATTCTACACGATTCTCACGCATTCGTCGCTGTCGTTCCTTTGTCCAACACTATAGATTTAGCAGGGCGGCATCCTAAGTCTACGCCTACACCAATCTGCAGTTGACGATTGCCAATTTTTTTCAGGCGTTAAGGAGAATGCAGATGCAGAAAATTCCAAGGTCGCTGATGGCCGCAGATCTTTTTATCGACAAGAGAAGACAGTTTCATGATTTTCAAGCTTGAAATTGATAAATTTTAATAAACTATAATGATAATTTCGATGTTTTTATGCACGACTTTGCGAAATCAGAGCACCACAGAGGAAAACACATCGCACGCCATTCGCGGTGTGAAACAACGCGAATGGCGTGCGATGTGTTCTTTGACGTCAGCGATTGTCCGCTTTGTCTGTCCGATGTACGGACTACCACAACTGTAATCAATTTTATACACACCCGGAGTCTGGAGCGGTAGAACATCCTTCGGCGACGGCAGACTCTTAGATATTTGTCATAAAGGAGTATAATACAGTGTTTATGGAGAGGTTTCTCAGTATTGGTCCAATTTTATAAAAAAAAAACAAATGTTTTACCATTACCATTATGTACCTAATACTAGTATTCTGTAAAGAAGCTTAAGTTAAGTAACGTTATTTATATTGTTAGGTTTCGGCACTGTTTGTCTTTCTATATGTCAAAATTTTATATTTATTGCTTCTTAATGACTGTTTGTGCAATATAAATGAAAAAAAATATATCCGTTACGCCTTTAATATACAGAGTGTATCGGTAAACATTTACATCCTTTGAACTACCTCTTCTAACAACCATTCCGAACAACGTTTATTCTACGACTTTGCAAATATGTTCATATACTTCAAATTTTTTCCATCTAAACATATCCAAAATTCCTGCAAACTGATGACCCCTTTCAGAGGGCAAAGAAAAAGGCCTAAAGGACGAAACATCTGCTCCTTTTTTTTTTTTATTTTCCCGGGAGAAATGCATTACGCAGACCCTGCCGCCGGGGGGCAACAGGGTACTGTGGGACTCACCCTCCGGGCCGCTTCTTCTAACAAGAAGCGACCTGAGGGCATACCCACTAAAACTCCCGGGGCTCAACCACCCGTGGGTATAGAATGGGGTCACGGGAACTGCACGAGGCTATTCCCCGCAACCCCACTCCCCCACAGGCCCCTACGCGGGGTGTGCGGCCACGCCCCTCCTCAGACTAGGAGGAGGGGGGTTGGGGACAGGCGGAAGAGCTGAGCCGTCCCCAACGAGCGGTGGAGGTGCCAATGGCAGTGCCGGCACAGGGACCCCCGTCCCTGTTGCCGGCTGGCCACCTCCACGGAGAGGACGAAGCGTTCTCCGCCGAACTCGTCCTCTCCTTGCTCGAAGCGGGCCTGCGAGGGGTTAATCTCGCGCTCCCGCTCCGCCGCCTCCTTCTGCGCCACCACTTCTTCACAGAAGTGGGCGAAGGCCGACCACGCCCCCTCATTATCCAGCATAGCTTCAACTATGCTGGGCAATGAGAGGCCATGCCACCAGCGCTGACCGCTGTTGGTCGAAGGACGGGCACACCACCAACGTGTGGTGCGCCGAGTCCTCCGCAGCGCCGCACTGGTGGCACGAAGGAGTGTCCTCCCGCTGAATACGGTGCAGGTAGTTACCGAAGCAACCATGCCCGGTAAGTACCTGCACCATCCGGAAGGACAGAAACCCATGGGGGCGCTCGAGCCACCGGTCCAATACCGGGGCGAGCGCCGCGAGCGTGGGACGGCCGTACCTCTCCACCTGGAGAGAGGCCGTCCATGCCTCTACCATTTGCTGGCGACCCTCCTTCCTTTCTCGGGGGCAGAGGGGATCGCCAGGCGGGGTGGAGGCGCGTGCGCAGGCCGCGGAGAAACCTACCAGTCCGGTAGGCTCTCGCGACCCGCTGGGCAATGGCCCTTTGCGGCCTCCTTAGGAGGGCCGCATTGCCCTTCTTCGTCAGGGCCCCCATCCAGATCGGGGCCCCGTAGAGGGCCATGGAGCGGAGGATGCCGGCATATAGCCACCGACACCTCTCTCCAGGCCCTCCCAGATTCGGCAGCAGCCACGAAAGGTGGTCTGCTGCCTTTAGGACCCGCGCTGACACCCCCCTAAAGTGGGGGCCAAAGTGCCAGCGCGGATCCAGTGTGAGGCCGAGATACTTCATCTCGGCCTCACACTGGACGGCCCGGGGGCGGTCTTCTTCCCCCGCAGTCGGAGCTCGACCATTCCGAGCTCCGTCGTCGAGACCTGTGGGGGGGCCTCCACCAACTGGTACAGTCCATATGGTAGAGGCATCGGGGGGGGGACAAACGAGTGATCGCAAGGGGGAAACAACCCCTGCTCCACCCGCCCCAAGAGCCCCGGCTCCAGAGTCTCGGTGATGGGGCGGCCAATGGGGCGCAGCTTTTGCCGCGCAGCCTTGTACGGCCGCCCCCACGGATCGTCGTCGAGACTCTGGAGCATCTCCTCTCGGGCGCGATCCTTTGCCTCGCCGATCGCGCCTTTGAGTGCGCGCCTCCTCTCTCGAAATACTTCGTAGAGGCGCGCCTCCTCCTCCTGGTCCCGCCGCCGCCGCCGCCGGCTCCGGGTGTAAGCCCTCCGGGCGGAGAAAAACTCCGCGTCCGGGCGGAGAAACACTCCGCGACGTCTGCTCCTCCGCCAACTTTGGGTATTGGGGTAACTCTGGATGTTTTCCAATTTTTTGGATATCTTGACTGAGACAGACAGAGATTAAAAATAAAAAGCAAAGGCATAGTTAGAGCTGATAAGCAATCGTGAGCCAAGAACACAGGAATGCCGTCGGGACCACTTGATGATCGTAGTTTAAGGCGTCTTACTACTCGCTTCAAATCTGGCTCCCCGACTGTCGGAATGGAGATACAAGTTGCATCTAGACAACCATAAGCGGCCCGCGACGCCTCTATGTAGTCAAGTTTAGGTATATCCTTGTGAAATACTGAAGCAAAATATTCGGCAAACGCATCCACTGCGGCCTGACCTTTAACTTCTGTATCATTGTAGGTGTATGTGTCTACGGGCTTCCTATCCTTTTTTCTGTCTTTTATGTATTGCCAGAACTTTGCTGGGTTGTCAATTATGTCACTCTGTACTGATTTCATATGATGCCGATATGCGTTGTCAATTAATTCCCTAACCTTTTCTCTATAATAGATAAACATTTCTTTATTAAATTCTAAAGCGAACTGCTTATAACGTTTATGATGAAAGTGCTTGAATTTAATATTATTGATTATTTCCGCAGTATACCATTTGGGGTATACATACTTCTGATTATGCCTGGGAAACTTTTTGACGTGTACAAAATTCCCTATACATTTATAATGTGTGTTTAGTAGGTCGTACCAATCCAAGTCCATCAGCGCTGCGTACAACCCTTGGAAGTCTGCCTTACGCCAGTTCCAATCAGGACTAGCTCCTAAACGAGTCGTAGGCTGATGTGATACAGTATATTTATTGGATGTGTAAGGAGTTGGAATCTTAATCATAATATCAAGTGCTGGGTGGTACCTATCAATATGCACCAGGGGATCGATACCGAGAGACACCGTCAACTGGTCGGGTCCAATATTGCTCAGCACGAGGTCTAATATACCAATATGGTCATTAACAATATTATTATGTTGGTAAAGCGAGCAAAAGGCACGGAAAAAGTCAAAATGGGTTTTCACGTTAGTGATAACAGAGTTTAAATTGAAGTCACCAAATATTAAAATATACATATCTGAGTGACAATTTATCATATCTTCTAAACTACTCAGTACATTTAGATATTGTTCTTCATTATAATTTGGTGGTAAATACACAACGCAACATAATATTTACACAATAGCACATACTAATTCCTTGTCGGCCGTTAGCCCACTAATCTTCCACTACGCGAACACTTATATGGTCACGCACTGCAAGCAACACTCCTCCCCACCCCACGTCTCCTACTCTGTCTTTACGCACCACGTGGTATCCTGCAGGGAAAAGCTCACCATCAGATACGGAACTGTTGAGAAACGTCTCTGTCAACGCTATTATGTCGTAGGTGCTTTGCAAAACATTATTATTAGATGTGTGAGTTTTGGATCGTAAGCCACGAACATTTTGGTAGTACGCACTATTTTGAAGAGACGAAGTCTACATATGCGTGGTTTTTGTTCTAGCGCGAAAATTGTGCCGCCAAGGCTTTACACATATATTTTCAGCCCAGTTTTCAGACGACATGACATTACCTGCGTTCTTCGCTAGGACTCCTAGTTTAAAAGACGCGTAGCGACCACGAGATTTTAACTCCTCTAATCCATAAGTGGAAGCGACGTATGCACGGGCATACGTCGCTTCCACTTATGGACTCAAGATGTTTACGGACTTGTTCCGGTGTGGTTCCTTCCTGGACGTAGAATAGGTGTAGGTAACTCCATCGCTCCGACGCCTGTAGCTGTCGCCCCAGGCGCCGCAGTACCTCTAAGTACTCCAGGGAGAGAAGCCCGTGGGCATTTTCGCTTTACCTCCACCCATTCCCCCTTGTTCGTGTTATTGGAGGTTAGGTTTTGCGAAGTTAGCTCTTGTCCCAGGGAATTCCGTGAGATTGACTTAGAGGCCAAATTAGAAGCAGACTTAGGTTCCTATGTTCCTCGTTCTCCTTTAGCTTCAGTGGTCGTCTTGTTTCTTGGAGATTTGCGCTTTGGAGCCTAATTTTCTAAAGGCGGGATGCCTTTGTTTTCGCAGGTAGGAGCAGATTTAGTTACCTTCTCTGCATTCGATTTATACAGATTCACTAAATCTAGTATTTTAGTCGTCAATCAAACCTATCTTGCCCCAAAAACTTAGACTTAAATGCAAGAAACTGATCAACGATCAAGCTATTTATTTTGCTGGTCAATTGTTTTTCAAAGTCAATTTGTAATTTTTTAAGCTCCTCCAAAATAGAATATTTTATGTCTATCAAAGTTTCTTTCTGAACGGTACTCTCACAATTCGCCTTCCGGGCTCCAGTCCTTAAAGTCACATTATCTGAACTATGCATAGAGATATTCATAAGAGTATCATCGCGAATGTGGTGTTGGCGAACAGGAGTATGAGTATTATCGCCTTTGGGTAACGTGCAGCGACATTCCACACATATCCAGGATCTTTTGAAATTAACAGTAAGAGTACCAAACAAGTCCGTAGTAATGTTAGCACAAAAAATATCATAAATTCGCTTACATTTGGCGCATTTCATAAAGGGACCATCTTCGCTGACAATCTCGCGGCAGCCCGTACAGGAAGTCTTCCTCGGCATCATGGTCCCGCTGGGCGGACCGGCGCGCAGGAAACGGCGAGTTGTGTGTCAGTTTTTAGGAACGGTTAAGCAACATTTTTAAAATGTTTTTGCTTATTATTCAGAAACTACTCGTCAAAATAGAAATATAATTACATCACCGAACACTTCGCTTTTTCAGCTAAGCAGATACTATAAATACCGCTCTCAAAAACAACTTTAGACACTGTTACGAATTATTTTGCACGGAGACAACTAGTATGGATGTTTACTCGTTGACCCGCAGGTTGAACGGCAGATTTTTTTTTGCTAACAATTAAAATCGATTGATACTACTAGTGGGGTATACCCTTCACCTTAAAGATACCCAAATTGTAGATCTTTGGGAATACAGAAGCCGGCAAGTTGTTCCATTCCTTAGCAGATCGTATTAAGAAAGAAGAAGCGGAACGTTTAGTACGAGCAAAGCTAGATAATTCGTTTTAGTAGATTTTGGAATTAGGTCGGTGTTAATTTTCAAGATATATAAAAAACAGTTTCTGCGGGGTCAGGCTACGCCAGTAGAAACTGTTTTTTTTTTAATAATAGTAAATAAATATTTCACAACATGACACACATTGATCTGACTCCCAGATATATACTTAACTGTGAATCAAATAAAAAATGTGATGCACTGTAGTGGATCCTTTCAATTCTTTTGATACTCACCTAGTCGCCCGAGCTGATTTAGTACCTCTCGTGTGTACAAGGCCACCTTGTCGATTGGAATGATAAAAATATCTTAACGCACTCGCAAACAAACAGATATTTAGTCATGGTACAAGTTTATTTTTTTATTACAAACTTGATGTACAATTTCACGGCACAGGTAAGGTATCCAGAGATTTAAAATCACGTGGAAGATCAATTTGACTTCCATTAAAACCTTGAAGAAGAGAAATTAAGTTGATAACACGTTTAATGTTGGTAGTATTATCTTTATTTACTGGATTCTCATCGTACGAAACAGCGAAGTGGGACGCATTGCCGGGCATAGAGATATACTCGTCATATAAATCTGCCATTTCAGCCAGTCTAAATGGCTGGATATGACCATCGCCCGTTTCTTTTGAGCTATAATAATATTCATAAGAATCGATTGTTGTGTTTCTTTTCCTCATTCGTTTTTTTTATATTATTTTCTTCCCGCCGGATACCTTTGCCCAATCGCTTGAGAGCTGTAATTACAAAAAATAACAATACAGTTAAATGAATTGGGCTGCAAATAAACCAATCCACCAGCTTATTTTCATACAAATGTGCTCAGTTAGGAGGTGCACAAATATAATAGCTTTATTGCTATATATGGTAAAACGCAATGCCGGATTTGCATAGACGGGCCCGTGGTTTACACCCCCGGTGTGTGACAACCCTGTGTCGGAGGCCCCCAAAGTTATTTCGACTTAATAAAAGTCATTTGCACCAGGTAGAGTCAGCGATAAAATGTTTGTTAACTATATAAGTAATAATAGTATTTTATGTGGGTCCAGCCGTTACGCTCTCATTCCGCGAGCCGCTCGGCCGCGACGCACTCGATTTTCAAAATTTGTTTGTCTGCGACGCGCTCGGTCGCGACGTTCATGATTTTTAAAGTACTGATTCAATTACAAGTTAAATGAAAATAGTAGATTTTGTTACTCTAAGCTGAACTATATGACTATATTTTGTTTCTTTAAATATGAATAAAAAAGTAGAATTCTATGTAGTATTACTGCGATTAAAATTGTTAAATGAAAATAATAGATTATGTTAGTCTGAGTTGAACTTGTTACTTTGTTTGTTTAAATATAAAAATAGGATAATTTATATCTCTCCACCCAGATACTTGATATTAACAGAAGATAATTAAAAAGAAAAAAAATCTGCAATCACATAAAACAATGAGGAAGATACATTACCATTGCTTACTAAAATAAAAAATATCAAAATTGTCTTAGTATTGAGTATCATCATACTCTATTTTAGTATTATTATTATTATAATAAACATTTTTTTTATCGTCAATTATGTGTGTCCACATTAAGATAATGTCCACATAATTAAACGATAACTTTATTTGGCACAACACTATAAATCCAATAACTTTGTTGTTTTTGCGTAGGTTTGCGTCATATCCGGTATCTACATAGTTAAGCAGCCAAATAAAATCATCAACAGTACCTAGATACCGAGCTATTTATTTATTTTCTTTATTTAGGAAAAATACAGGTGTTAAATTGTACTCTTTCTTAAAATTAATTAAATAATACATCAGTCATTTTGATGATATATTAATGGGTGCGTCCAAATCTGACGAAAGCGGCCGCCGCAAAAGTACAGCTCGCGAGTCGCTCGCGCGCCGCTCGCATACGGCGCGTATCTTGAGCGCGTAATGCGCGCCGGAGTGGCACACGAACCTTGAGGTGACGTGTAGGGCACACTAGTGACGCCAATTCATTTAAATTGTTAGCAATTAAACCGGATATCTTTTTAACAATTTCGAAGCTGCAATCTTTCGGAAATTGTTTAAAATAGATCCGGGTTAGTAGCTAACAATTTAAATCGATTATTGTCGCTAGTGGGGTATACCCTTTATCTTAAGGTACTGTTACACATGCTTATAGGTACTTAAAGCATGCTACTTTTGATCAATTGCTACTTAGTAGCATGTATGGACGGACGTCCTTCTATATGTACAAGCATGGTAATTTTAAAAATCGCACGCAGGTCGATTTTTAAGCACGCTACGTGCAGTGCGGTACATGTAGACAGGTTTGCTTATTTTTAAGTAGGTATTCTAAAATATAGCTACAAATTAGCATGTGTAACAGTAGCTTAAATGCACGTGTGCAGCTCTCAAGAAGTAAAATAGCAGAATCCTTATGGATTCGTCATGGCTGTCTGTCCGTCTGTCTGTCCGTCTATGTCACAGCCAAAGCCGAAATTATAATGGTGTGTTATGGCGCGTGAGATGTAGACGTTCCCTTATAGCGCCGCGAATGCGCAGCTCGCGAGCTGCTCCACATCTCACAAACGCGCCGCGAATGCGCACGGGTTAAGGTTGTTCATCCGGACGAGATTAGCTTCGTAAGCAATATCAATCGTTCTATAGGTCGATTCACGAAAGATGACCACAAATGGCCAGCGTTTATGCATGTAATCTCATAAAGTAAAGACTTCAGACAAAAAACATTTTCAATTAAACCCAAAATGTGTTTAGTCTAAGCCTTTATTTTGTGTCAAATTGAGAATGAGCCATTTCTTCATGAGATTACAAGCGTAGACGATCGTCATTTGTGATCATCTTTCGTGAATTGACCTGTACTTAAAGTATTGCTTACTACTATAATAATTTTGTATAAATACTAGTGCAAAAGTTAGTTCAGTTGAATTCGATTTTGTATAGAAGGCTGCCCAATTTAAAAAAATATACTTTAAATTAATGTCGTGTCGTGTTACCCAATTCAACGACCGTTATTTAATTTAACATAAAGTTTTTAAGTATTATCCATAGAATTGTATATCTATTGACATAAAGATAATTTTTCTGTGAATTCGATAGCTGTCATTTTTATCAAACTTTATTTTACAGACTATAAAGAACTGAAGCTCATATGATACGTGTGGGGTATCGGGGTCTTAAGGTGACGGGTAGGGCACACTAAGAGACGCTAATCGATTTTAATTTTTAGCTACTAAACCGGATATATTTTAAATAATTTCGGGGTCACAATCTCTCGGCAAACACCTATACTATTTATTTAATACTTATAGTTAACCGTTTGGTCTGATTTTGCTATTTGGATTACCGCCTAAAGTGGCCGCTTTTGGCGTGAATAAATTTTTCGCGTACAATACCGGACCCAACATTTGTGTGTGGTTATTTAATAAATAGAATAAGTGTTTGCCGAGAGTTTGTTATCCCGAAATAGTTTAAAATAGATCCGGTTTAGTAGCTAAAATTAAAATCGATTGGCGTCGCTAGTGTGCCCTACCTTAAGCTTAGTAGGTAGTCTCGCAAAACTACGAACTACTGGGTTTCATTGGAGTGAAGTAAGTTAAGTCTTATTAACACATTGACTGCCATCAAACCAGACACACATAAAAATAATTGTTTGTCGGTCACCGGTATGCCCCATAGCGCTCAAAACCTTAAGTACGAAATTACTGTGAGAAAAAACGCATGGCAGTTTGAATAAATAACTGAATACAAAACACCTCTTTTGATTCAGGTGACCCGTTTACTCGTTGGCCTCCTTTAATCATGAAAAAAATACGTTCCCACGTCTTAGGGCGACCCTGCTTTGGCGTCGGCGCCTCTTCAGCGTTCCGATAACTCGCCCGGGAGTCAAGTAGCGGGTGAAAAATGCAGAGTCGGCGGATTCCTGTGTGCCTCGGAGGCACTAAGTTAACGTAGTTGTCGAACTGCGTTAACAAACTTCTCGGACTGTAAACGTGTAACGGACTCTCTTCTTACGTTAACTTCTCAGACTCTACCTAGAAATCTTATAACGCTTTCAACGGAAATTAGGATGGGCAAGTCATATTCCAAGTCGGAAGCCAAAGAAATACCTACTGATGACTCAAAATGCGTCAGGGGATCAAATGCTGCTGTCTTTGAGGCAGAATCGCACATGCGCACCAACAATATCTTGGTCATAACCGTCTTGGTAGCATTACTGTTAATGGCCATGATACTATTGAACACTGGGTTAATGTCAACTGTCAACCAATTATTATTTTACTTTATGCTCTCAACAGTCAGGCAAATATTGGCTCACGTCTGCGCGTCTAGTCTCTTAATCCCAATTCTTAGTCATTGCTTAATCCTATAGAATTATAACAAGACTAGAATGATAGTTTCTTTACTGCTGTCACCCCAAATTTGAAGTTCAAATTTGGTTTTTCAAGTTGGTACTGCGAACGTAGTATCAACATAAAAATCCTAATTAATGTTACCAGTCGCAACATATTTCCCTAAAACATGGGAAATGGTTTGTTTATTTATTTATTTATTTAGGTTCACCAACAGCCAACAGCACATCATGGTTATTGTAGTAACTGTACTGTTTTAATAGTAGGCTAGAACTATCTTACAAGTATCTACCTAACTGTGATTATACATAAATTAGTTGGCAAGTTATGTTTTGATATTTAAGATGCCTTGTATGGTCAAGGTCAAATTTTATAGACAATAATGAATAAGAAATAAATAAATAAAGCGCTACTTACTTATTTTAATGGTTTAAATGGTTGTATTGCACTGTCAGAAACACATATTTTTTTATGTGATAGTTGGCAGACGAGCAGACAGATCCCCTAATGGTTAGCAATTTGCCGCTGACACCCGGTGGAGTCACAAGTGCTACCAACCTTTAAACACCCCCGGATTGGGCTTCCGGTACCCGCTCTCACGCTGCGAAACACAGTAGAGACACTGATTCACGTTGTGAACATCAATAGCAACTGATTAAATTATTCTTTTTAAAGATATCATATCTTATTAAGGTTTGATATCTTACAATTAAGTTGAAATGGGGAAACATTTTTTTTTATTGGGCAGCACTGGCCATATATAAATCGTGTGTATTTTTAGCTTATACTACGAAATATTGAAGGCTAACCTGTGAAAAGTGATGTTATTACACTTCTTATAATAATAATAATGCTTTTCCGAATCATTGTGACAAAATTTTACCGCACAAATTGTCATAGTAAATTAATTTTCGCGAGATGCGTTTGACAGGCATTGACATTGACGACTGTGGAGCGGTCCGGGCGTTTGGAGCCGTACAGCTCCGTTTGAGGTTCTTCAAATTTTAGGCGCAGACTACGTCTAGTCCTGTTATAATTCTATGCTTAATCCTTGCTTTTTAGCAAGTTTTTCGGCGACTCAACGAAATCCCACTGGTCAATGTCCCAATCCCATAGTTGGCTGCGCCGTCCAGTTTCTCGACTGATAGTGTGGCATTACTCGAAGTGTTTATGTACCTGCTGGTAGCAGCCGGTATGGGATCTGCCTGAGGATTCCCATTGTGGCATGGGGTATCTTCTTTTTTTTTATGGTATTATCCCGCGCACACCATGTCGCGTTGTGACATTATGTCAATATAGTATATACCACCCCAATAGATTTCGCATCTTAAGCGTTTTGTATGGCATAAAAGTCACCAAAGTTTGAGGAAAGCACGGGTAGCGGGGAGCGTGACCGAAGTGCTGTGATTGGTTGATTCAAGGTCAAACTTTCGTTACGTTATTTGGGGGAGAGGGGGGGCTGCCGAAAAATGAGACACTAAAAAGCGTGAAAAAAATCGATTGGTGTCGCTAGTTGACTCTACCCGTCACTTTAAGTGTATTTCAATATTCTATTGCAGGCGTACATGGGCGGCGGTAATCGCTTACCATCAGGTGATCCGTCTGCTCGTCTGCCACCTATATCATAAAAAAATAATAATAATAATTCTAGGATTAAAGTTAAGCGGCACCTAAAATTCTCCTTCAATACCTATGGGTAAAAATCTAGTAGTTAGGTCACCTAAGCAGAGGATTTTTATCACTTAAGTGCCGGACTGAGATTACCGTATAAATTATAATTGAAAAAAGAAACACATAGAAGCAAAAGCTAGAAAACCAATGCATTCATCGATAAAGATTTGTTTGTACTAGGTAATCACTAGTATTTTGTCAAAATGAGATAGCTTATTGTAAAACTCACATGAGAAAAAGAAATTTTTCCAAAAGACATCAACGCGTGCTTGTTTTAAAACGCACGATTTCTTCTAATGTCCATTATAACTTGAGCTGTTTAGGAGTGGCCAATTAAAATTATTTTACTTGCCGGTGGAATGTGATACCATCATTTTGAAAATTTGATGTTTCTTTTCGATTTTCCACACCATTTTATAGCACATGTTGCATTTTCGTATCCGTCAATCACCGAAAAGTATGTTTTAGAGTATTTAAATACTCTAACGCGTAACGCACGGGTCTGTTACTTGGTCACAAGTGAAGTAGCGTTCCCAGCGATCGAGACTTATAGTAGCAAATGCAACTATGTATGTTGACTTTTTCCGGCCTCCTATGCGGTATCTATTGGGGGTGATCTGTGAGTATGCGACACTATATTAGAATGCGACCCTAACCTCTACGAATCACAGGGTGTCAGTAAAATGGCAGAGTCAGTGGATAATAAGTGTATATTTTGACACAGGGAAAAATAACAATCGCCGCTTACAATGTGCCGATTAAGGAGGCTAAATGTCACCATGCCATTGAGAGGGTTATGCTCGGAGTCTCCCTGCGTGATCGTATCAGAAATTATGAGATCCGCAGGAGAACTAAGGTCACAGACATAGCCTAAAGGATTGCATGCCTCAAGTGGCAATGGGCAGGGCACATAGCGAGGAGAACAGACGGCCGGTGGGGCTGAAAGGTCCTCGAGCGGAGGCCACGTACAGGAAGTCGCAGCCGTGGCAGGCCCCCCACTAGGTGGACCGACGTCTGGTGAAGATCGCGGGAATCCATTGGATGTGGGCGGCACAGGACCGATCTGTGTGGAAAACATTGGGGGAGGCCTATGTCCAGCAGTGGACGTCTATTGGCTGAAATGATGAAAATGATGACCTTTAACCTTACAGACCGACTAACATCACTTCAATGACATTAACAGGGGGGCGCTTTACAATATTTTTTATGAGAAAATGAGTGAAAAACAGTGATGTGAGTCCTTCATGTGCAGGGAATGCTGTGATCGTATTATCAAACTGGAGCGGCAGGCGAGGGAAACAATGTTATGTATTTAACTCGTATTTATTACTCACAATAAATATGATTGAAATAGATTTTTATTCGTAAGACAATTATTATAAGGACATAGCAAGTCACAGAGAAAAGAGGAAGTGACAGATGGCATTGCGTTTACGAAGCTAGTGCATTAGGTGCGTTTACAAAGATAGTTTTAAATGAATACATTCCAACACTTCCCCTTATGCATTTAAATATACAATCATTATACATGCTAAGGGACAATGTAACAAAAGAAACAAAACAGTTATGTACTTACTACATGCTATAAAACATAAGTTATGCACAAACACTCACAAAGTCATATCATATTATTGCTATTCCAATTATAATTATAAATATAACATAGCATTATTTCCATCAAGATTTTAAAAACGCATTTAACATTCAATCCATTCACGTTTATGTTTACCTATGTGGAAGCTAGAGGCTTAGTTAGTACATCTGCTATGATGTCTTCAGTTGATAATAATCGCATTTTCAAGATAATCAAGATTTCTTATCAAATCTTTTACATAGTGATACTTCATATCTATATGTTTCGTTCTTTTTTGACAATATCTTTAGCTTCTAGAAGTTTATGGGCACTCTGATTATCATTATATATTACAATATCAAATTTATTGCTTAAAATTTCTGACTTAAAGTTTTTAACAAAGTATAAATCTTTACAGATATCGCTTATACATATTAATTCTGCTTCGGTACTGCACAGGGCTACAAAACGTTGCTTGCGTGACTCCCAATTTATTACATTCCTACCTAACTTTACAATAAAGCCAGTATAGGACTACCGGTCCACGACTGAATAACCCCAGTCAGCATCTGTGAATGCAGTTAAATTATATTACAACTTCTATAAAAACATAGACCATAATTTAATGTTTCTGCTAAATATCTAAATATCTCAAGATGCGCTTGGCAGCTAACCAGTGAGATTCATCAAAGCCATGATTAAATTGGCTTAACTGAACTACACACGAACGATATATCAATACGCGTGCACACTGATAAATATATTAGCGATATTACTCTCTGTATCGATAAACATTGTCATCATATAAATTTTCTTCTGGTTGACATAATTTAGAATTGAATATCATGGGAATAGAGACCGGTTTACAATGCTCCATCCCATACCGTGATAACAATCGTTTAATGTAATCAGACTGATCTATAGTTAAAATACCCTTCACAGACTACTCGCTTGTTTTAACCCGTAAATACTTTTGAGTAAAAGACAACCCTTACTTTTGTCGTGAGCATATCCTTCAGGCTGTTCCATATATATTAATTCATTTAAATCACTATTTAAAAAAGCTGTCTCTACATCTACAAGTGATCAATATTCATGTCTAGTTCAGTAGTAAGAGCAAATAGTGCACGCATAGTGCTATGACGCACAACAGGAGAAAAGTTGTCACTATAATCTAAACCTTTTTGCTGAGAAAAACCACGGGCAACTAATCTAGCTTTATATTTTTTCTTATCTGAAGAATCTTGCTTTGTTTTATATATCCACTTACTTTTAACTATATTCTTATCATTAGGACGATCTACAAGCCTCCATACTCCATTCTGATTGAGTGAATTGTCCTAATCCTTCTCCATAGCTAAGAGCCACAGCTTGCTGTTTGGTGAAGACATCGCATCCGGATAAGTCAAAAGATCTAACTCACTCTTGACCATCAAAGATAAATCATAATCACCATATCTGTTTGGTGGCTTGCCTCGATTGCTACGTATGGGTCGCCCAGTGTCAGTCACCAACTGACACAATTTGAATTATCATCATTATTTTCGGAAATCATATTATCATTCATATTGTTATATTTATATTCATATTCTTTATTGCTCTCCATAATATTACAAAAGGTGGTAATAACATAGTACAGTACAATTATGGACCCTGTCAGGCACGGCATAGATAAGAGAGGGGAGGAGTCACCTTACGCTTTCATCTACAAGAATAATTTGAATAATATTTTTTTTAGACAGGTAATTTTATTTTTATATATAAAATATTATTGTCATTACTATCAGTTAAATTTAGTGGATTATTATTATAGGAGACTATGTTAAAATTATGAAAATTCACTTCTTTTTTACTAAAATTAATATTATTACTAATGTCCTTTAAAAAAATATTTTCTAAAAAAGCTAGATTTCTGGAATAAATCATTTGTTTTGGATTGGCGGGGTTGACTAACCTATAACCCTTGGTTGTGTCACTATATCCAACAAATATACACATAATTATTAAACTGTAGGCAACATATCCAAATACTCGCAGATGACCAAAGTCCACTTTAGAACTGGTCCAAACCTCCTCAGGCAATGATCCATCCAAGGCGCAGGCGGGGCTCCTATTTTTCAAATACAAAGCTGTCATAACAGCTACCCCTTATAACGCCGGCATAGACCAGATTCTTGCAGCATACAGCGTTCCCTCTCAATTAGAGTACGGTTAAGGCGTTCTGCTACTCCATTTTTCTGTGGACAGTAAGTAACTGTAATTTGATGCACAATCCCTTCCGCCTTCAAGTAATTAGAGAACTTATTATCACAATATTCAGAGCCACCGTCAGACCTGAGACATTTAATGGGAAAACCAGATTGCCTTTCAACTAAAGCCCTAAAACTTAAAAAACAGGACATTACCTCGCTCTTGTGATGTAGCAGGGACACCCAGCTCTTACGGGCTGTAGTCGTCGGTGAAAGTTAAGAGGTATTTAGAACCTCCCCAACTGCACGCAGACATGGGTCCGCAAATATCAGAGTGTACGAGCTCTAGCGGTCGACCCGCAAGCTTTGCCTCACGAGTAGAATAGGCCTTCGCTGCCAGCTTTCCCTCGAGACATGAAATGCAGTCATCAAATTTACTAGTCTGAAACATAAGACCATCATTTTTCCGCAGAGCACACATACCTTCGAATGCAAGATGTCCCAACCGTCTATGCAACATCGCAGCTAACTCACCACTATCATAGCACTCTTATCCCCCTGGCCTAAATCCGTCAGGGTGGCGAAAAAATGCTCTCTCTGAGACGACAATTTATAAATCCCATTAACATTTATGGATTTTCCTATGCAATCCCTATCAACTACGCTTATCAAATAAAATAGAAATACCAGCCTCAGCAAGCTTGCTTACAGACAAAAGATTTGTTGATAAGTCAATCACAAGCAATGCATCCTGCGAAATTACAAAATTATCAACTAGTTTCACTTGTAAACTGCCTACACCTTTACTGTCTAATTTATCGTTATTTGCAATTCACACTTTATTTTTTATAGGCTTAAAGTCTCTTAATGCTTCTTCATTATTACTCATGTGATTTGTGCATCCTGAGTCCACTAGCCAATCATTGTGTCTAACACTTAATGCTTTTTCGGCCACCAAAAGAGTTTGTTCTGACTTACCGGAGGATTTTCGGTCTCTTCGATACTTATAACATTTCAAATTGATGTGCCCTGGCCGCTGGCAGTAGTGACACACAATCTGCCTTTTTACTTTCCGAGCTCCAAGAGCAGTTGCTCATTGCTATTATTCACCATTCGGAATTCTTCCTGCAGAAGACGGGTTCGCACCAACTCACTTGACAGCTTCGTAGTAATGTATGCTGTTTCCAAATTTGTCACCAACACGTCGTACTGGTCAGGCAACGGTTGCAGCAATAATTCCGCCACCTCCTCATCCGGGACAGATCGGCCAATATCACTCAACTGCTGAACCAACGTCATCACTGAGTTGATGTATTCGCTCATGTTTTTATATTGTGAAAATTCAATCCGATGTAGTTGCCTCAAAAGAAGTACAAGTCGATAAAGACTCTTACCATCAAATTTAGCCGAACTGTCCCAAGCCGGTTTAGCAGACGTCGCATCCCTTACATATTGATGCAAAATTAGCTTTACCGATAAACATATCCTTGCCAGCGCTCGCTGGATCTTTACTGGTTTGGTATCATCCGCTTGGACATATGGCCACAATCCATCTAACACCAAAACTGGTTTCATTACGAATTTCCAACTATTGTAGTTTAAGTTTCCATCCAACTTTTCAATGTGAATACCTCCGACGCCGCTTCCTAGAAAGGTCGGCTGCTCGGCATTGTTCCCTGCGTTGGCAGCACCAGTGCCCGTGCCGCCGATGTCGCCAGAGCCTCCACCCGCCATATCAACAGCCGTTTGCTTCGATTATCTTGTATTTTCAACTTGGTTCATAGCCACGAGATCCTGGGAGTTTATCCTGATGTGAGTCCTTCATGAGCAGGCAATGCTGTGATCGTAGTATCAAACTGGAGCGGCAGGCGAGGGAAACAATGTTATGTATTTAACTCGTATTTATTACTCACAATAAATATGAAAAAACATTATTTAAAAGAACATTATTTTAATCCTAAATATCAGAATAAAATCGAACAACCTGTAATCACATGTGCAATAGCCCAAGGACGCCTGCGCACGTAATGCGCAAGCCCGTAATGTATATGGTCGCCAAACTACTCAATACTTGGTGCCCCGGTTGATGAACCAACTACGGCCTTCTTTAAAATCTATTATAAATTGTAAGAATTTAAAAGCAAAATTAAAATTACACTTTCTCATGAACTAGGAGAACATTTACCTGGTTTCGACTTCTTTGGCAATGTTTCTTTGTGATTTTTGTTTGAAATACTATGTACCCGTAGACTATTATTTTTGTATTTCATGCGAGCAATAGGTTGACGTAAAACCCAGCATTGTGGACAAACCTCAGCGGTTTATACAATGCCATTAACATGATTGTTTGTCAAAAGTCTGTGTATGTGATAATAAATAAAAATAAATGAATAAAATGGATTTTTATTCGTAAGACAAATTTAATATTATAAGGACATAGCAAGTCACGGAGAAAAGAGGAAGTGACAGATGTCATTGCGTTTACGAAGCTAGCACATTAGGTACGTTTACAAAGATAGTTTAAAATTAATACATTACAAATTGTATGGAAAGCAGCGTTAGTTCCCACTTTTGCCACGTAATAAATAACAGTGATCGGATTATACATTGGATTATACGTACGGTAATGACACGGTGTCATTATTCCTGATATTATTTTCAACGAATGTGGCCAGGATGTAGGCATTAACAATAATAATTATAATAATAATTATTATAATAATAATTCTCACAACATCTCATACGTTGACCTGATTCCGTACTAAGTAGCTTAAGCACTTGTGTTACATATATTACACCCAGACACCGAACAAACACAAGTGTTCATCGCACGAATGTTTGTCCAGGGTGGGGATCGAACCCACGACCTTTGGCGTAAGAGGCAGGGTCACTACCAACTGCGTCATCCGGTCAGTCAACAATAATTGGAAACTAAGGAGTTTCAACAAAAAACCCTTTATTCTTCTTAATTTCTGCTTCCCTGGCACTATAAAAATCTATTTAAATCTGTTGCACCAAACTAATCGAATGAATCCAAATCAATTTAGGTGACGGGTAGAGTACACTAGCGACGCCAATCGATTTTAATTTTTAGCTACTAAGCCGGATCTATTTTAAACCATTTCGGGGTTACAACCTCTCGGCAAACACTTATACTATTTATCAAATAAGCAACATTTGTGCATGGTTATTTAATAAATAGTATAAGTGTTTGCTTAAGAAGCTGTTCTAACTTTGAGCGGTTACGGTCCTAAATTAACACGACAATAAATAAGCTGACTGTATTTTTTTTAATAAAAATCTTGTCTGTCGGCTAAACTTTTTCATTTGCCAGATTCTCGATTTAATCAGTTTTTCAAAGTACCATTAATGAAGTTAGGAAGTATATGCTTTTGGCGAGACTGCTGAGCTAAATTGATAAAATCAACTAAACAATATATATTTAAGAATACCAGGAGAGCAGATATAACATGAAATCAGGTGCTGATACGGGAATATTTAGTGAAGTAATATTTCAGCAACTACTTTCATGTTAGGTATTTCTGCTCTCCTGATGATTTTTATAAATTACTAGCTGACCCGACAGACTTCGTCCTGTCAAACAAATTTGTAATGTGGCAACAAATATGAACTTTATATAATAGCAATAAAACTCAAATTGATTCTACGTTTTAGTTAGAAAACGTTTGTATGTGAAAAAGAAAAGGACTGTTTTTAGGGTTTTCCCGACAATTATTCGATTTTTTTCTCGCCGTAAGAACCATCCTTGGACTTCAACGAACATTTTAAAAAAAAGAATTGGCCAAATTGGTCCAGGCGTTGTTGAGTTATGAGCTTACCAACACATTTTGCGATTCATTTTTATATTATAGATTTGTCCCGTGGTCCGAAATAACCCATTCGCCCCGCTGTAACAATCGACCCATTCGGAATCAGTACCTAGCTACTTGATATTATTACTTCCATTTATTATAAAAATGCCAGTTATTAAAAAAAATAGAAAGAAACAACTTTATGTTCCACAGAATCATGAATAACATAATGCTTATAAATAAATTATAACTTTTACTTAGTTAATAGTTTTTATATTCAACTTGTACTTACAACTTTTTGGTATTTTGATAACACTTGCAAGACGGAGCGTGGTACGCTGAAAACGTGAAACCAAACGTTAAGTGTATAAGAACCACGGAGATGTCATACCTGCAAGAAAACGTGTAAGTATTATTTATACTTACAGAAACAAAAATGGCGCCTTTCCGGGGTTAGGGGGAAACTCGTCCTATTAAAACTCGTCCCAGGATTGTTGGGTTTTTTTTGCTGGCCACTGTTCTAACCTAACCTAACCAATATTTTTGGTTTTGTAGAGTTTAGTATGTATTACGGCCACAAAAATATTGGTTGGGTTAGGTTAGAACAGTGGCCAGCAAAAAAATCCTAAAATTCTGGGACGAGTTTCTCCCTATCAGCCTTTTCGTAGTGCTGCCCTATTGATATGTGTAGGCCACTATTATGACCTAATTAGAGGTGGTCGTAATGCGCTCCTATAAGCTGTTTCAGCGGTTCCAAGAAACAGGATGGTAAACAAGAAACAAGAATGTGCTGTAGCTATATATGTAAGCTGGAGGTCCGTGTCAGGGCGAGTTCTTCATTGTAGGTGAGGACGAGAGCGTCTTCTTCCCAGGACGTGTGTACTGTTTCTGGCTGGGACCCACCGACTTATATACTATTTTGCGGATCCCAACCAGAGCTATAAGACGACGCTTTCGTATAATTATTACAGATGGGTCGAGTGCTGGGTTACTACTCGGTACTGGGTGTACTCGGCAGTTTATTGATACTCGGTACTCTGCCGAGTAAGTCGGTAATTTTTTTTTTTATGCTAGAGGCGGACAAACGAGCAAGCGAGTCACCTGATGGAAAGTAATCATCGCCGCCCATGAACATCTGCGAAATCAGAGAGATCGCTAATGTGTTGCCGGCCTTTTTTTTAAAAAAGAGTAAGCTCTTCTCTTGAAGATCCCTAAGTCGTAGCCGTCCGGAAATACTCCTGCAGCCAAACCGTTCCACAGAACTGAGGTACGTGGTAGAAAGTTCCGGGAGAAACGCACAGTATTAGACCGCCATCCATCGAGATGATGAGAATGGAATGACAATCGCTTGCGAGTGGTTCGATGTAAGAATTCGGCCGCAGGGAGTAGATCAAACAGTTCTTCAGAGCACTCCTCATGATAAATGCGGTATAGAATGCTGAGGGAAGCTATGTCCCGCCGCAATGCTAGAGGATCAAGTCGACTAGAGAGAGTCAGGTCACCAAAAATTCGAGCAGCCCTACGTTGTACGCGGTCAAACGGAAGAAGTTGGTACTGAGGTGCACCAGCCCAGAGATGGAACCAGTATTCCATATGGGGCCGAACTTGTGCCTTATAGAGTTGTAACCTATGAGCTGGTGTGAAATACCGCCCCGCTCTATTAAGTACACCAAGTTTCTTTGAAGCTATTTTAGCTTTGTCTTCCAGATGACCGCGAAACTGGACATCGCCAAGGATCCCGATAGAATGCTTGACATCATGGGGGGTGCCCTGAAAACTGATTGGCACTTCAAAGGGACGTCTTTTAGCGGTTAACGCGCACACTTGTGTCTTGGAGGGATTAAAATGGACTAAATTAAGTCGACTCCAGTTCGAAACATGATTCAGCATATCTTTGACTTCAGACACAAGTGTGTTCCGGTTTTCGATGACGTTTTCCGTTGAAATATTTGCATGTCCGATATACAGTGCATCTCCAGTACTATTATCCGCATAGCAATAAATATTATTCTGAGACAACATATCATTGATGTGCAGAAGAAACAGTGTTGGAGATAGTACACAGCCCTGAGGGACACCAGCGTTCACGGGCTTCAGATCCGAGCAAGAACCGTCGATAACAACCTTAATGCTACGCCCATTTAAAAAACTAGCGACCCACGTGCATAATTTTTCCGGAAGACCGTATGAAGGATATTTAGATAGCAGCGCCTTGTGCCATACCCTATCAAAGGCTTTCGCTATGTCCAAACTGACAGCCAGAGCCTCACCCTTACTCTCCAACGCCTGTGCCCATCGATGAGTCAGAAATACCAGCAGGTCACCGGCGGAGCGACCACTACGGAAGCCGTACTGGCGGTCGCTTAATAGGTGGTTCTCCTCTAGGTATTTCAAGAGCTGACGGTTGGTAATGGACTCCATTACTTTAGAGAGGTAATGGCTATTGGTCTATAATTGGACGGGTCCGAGCGATCGCCTTTTTTGGGTATCGGGTGGACAAGGGCTGACTTCCAGTTACTCGGTACTACGCCAGTGGTGTAGGAGAGCCGGAAAAGGCGCGTTAAAACCGGAGCCAACTCCGGAGCACATTCCCTCAGTACAATCGGAGGGATACCATCCGGCCCACTCGACTTACGGATGTCAAGGGAAAAGAGAGTTTTACGAACCGAATCTTGTCGGAAACGGACGTTCGGCATTGAACTCGCACAGGGCGGTATAATTGGTGGAGAGTTCCCAGAGTCATCCAAAGTCGAGTTAGACGCAAAAAGAGTGCCCAGAAGGTCGGCTTTCTCTTTTGCAGTATGGGCAAGGGTATCATCTGACTTGTGAAGTGGAGGGAAAGACGACTGACTAAAGTTCCCCAGGATGGCTTTGGCGAGAGCCCAAAAAGCGCGGGTGCCTGATGGAAGGCGCATTAGCTTCTCGCCAATTTCACCGATGAACGATGTCTTTGATTTGGCAATATCCTTCTTGAAGGACCTAGCAGCGAAGTTGTACTTTTTCTTTAGGACGCTGGTATTTGGGTCATTGGATGCCACTGCTGCAGCCCAGGCTTGGTAACAATCTTGCTTCTGGCGTGATGCCATTTTGCTAGTATAACCAAATTAGGGCTGGGATCTGCCGCCTATAGGTACTACAGAGCTTGGAATAAATAATTCCATTCCCTGCAGTATCACATCGGCAATATTTTTAGCTGAGGCATCACAATCCTCCGGCGTAAAGCAAACCTGCTGCCATGGGTAAGACGAAAAAAACTTCGCATTCCATCCCAGTCTGCTGACCTATAGTGCCAAATACGGCGGGTGCCCAGTTTCGACCGCTGAGTGCTGTTGAGAGGTACAGTGCTTCGTACCAGGCAATGGTCGGAAGAGCCAAGTGGTACATATACAGACACTTCGTAGACGTCGGGATGGGTGGTCAGCAGAAGGTCCAACAAGGTGGGAGTGTGGTCATCTCGATCTGGCACACGTGTAAAAGTTGATACCAGTTGAGATAGACCATAGGCCAAAGCAAAGTCATGAAAGGTCCTTCCCGCATGATCGGTAGTATGTGAACCAAGCCATTCGGCGTGGTGCGCGTTAAAATAACCTAGTATGACGATCTCTGCGGTTGGAACCTGTTCAAGGACCAGTTCAGTCGCCATCTGAATGTGCTCAACGAGTCGGTCAGTCTCGATGTTGCCGCTATGAGACCTGTAAAGGCACGAGTAGATGCGGGGATGATTGGCGCAGTCTACTCGCAGCCAAAAGATGGACAGGTCTCGCGCTTCAAGATTGCTGAGGCGGCGATAACAAATATCCTCCTTGACATATGCGCATACACCCGCTGGTGGGACAAATGAATGTTCAAGTACGTAACCGGGGTAGAATAAATAAGATATGTCAGAAGGGGGGAAAATCTGCGTTTCGGTAAGAAAAAGCAAGGCCGGCTTTTCCGTCTCCAGGTGGTGGTGGACGGCATTCAGATTCGAATGTAGACCCCTGATATTTATAAAATTCACATCTAGTGAATGCAGGGGTGCCTTGCTCCTTCTTCTGCCTCCAGCGCAATTGAGCGGGTTTGTGTACTCCCCAGAGTAAGCAGGGCTACCTGAGCAAGATTGCTCAGGGGAGGATTCCCCTTCACACCGTGTGAAAGGACCTACCTGGGTATTACTTAGCAAAACCGCTTTAAATCAATAAATGTTTTATAACATATTATGTCAATCGATGACCGATGGTAGCTCTGTGGATTTTTCAAATCTATCTGGGCACTCCTCTTGCTTGATATCAGACTGAGGAGAGCCAGTATACTGTGTCATTACATAAAACCAACGTGAAATAACGGTAGCTATGCTGCTGTTGTGTTTCGTTTGGTTTGTGAGAGCGCCGGAGGCCCAATCCCCCCCCCCCCCCCCCCTAACTTCTATAATAAATGATTTGAACTAGATATTACCGCAATTTACCTTCCATATATCTTACTTGCTGCTACGTAACCCTTTTTTAATCTCTCATAATCAACTGCAGCTGAATTCTTACATCGAACCACACGCAGGAGATTGTCATTCCATCCTCATCATCTCGATGGATGGGGGTCTAATACCGTGCGTTTTTCGCGGAACTTTCTACCATGTACCTCAGTTCTGTGGAACAGTTTACCTATGGGAGTATTTCCGGACGGCTACGACTTAGGGACCTTCAAGAGAAGAGCGTACTCCTTTTTAAATAGGCCGGCAACGCATTAGCGATCTCTCTGATTTCGCGGATGTTAATGGGCGGCGATGATTGCTTTCCATCAGGTGACTTGCTTGCTCGTTTGTCGTTGTAGCATAAAAAAAATACCACAATCAATTTAAATCTACTGGCAGTTTCGCGATCTACCTTAATGGAAACTTTTTAATGTTATTTTATTATCGTTTAAATCCCGAAAACCTCATAACATGGTACACCTGATTTTTTTTACTTGTTTTGTTGTCTTACATGCCAAATGGACTTTATTCACAATACCTATTATGAGGTTTTCGAGATGTAAGCCATAAAAAGATAACGTTGTATATGTATACCTTACCTTTATTATTGTCCCGACCGCCTGTTGAAAAATAAAAATGTGAGGATAATATTCTCTTAATTGTCCGACTACGGCGAAGCAAAAAGCAGGGTTATGATTTTGACTTGTATGTATGTATGTATGGTTGTTCATCTGTTCCCTCATAACTTCTAAATTAGTTATCACATTTGAACAAATGAGCCGTTAGAAGCGTCTTGATTGTCTTCTGGTTATAGGTGACATGGCGTCACGTTAAATTGACTACAGCGCCCTCTAGGGGACTTAGGGTAAGAAACTAAAAAAAAATGCTTTACGGTATCGTTTGGGGTATCAAACGAAAGAGCTTTTTTAGCAGATTTCAAATATGTTATTTAATTTACATAACTAAAAATATGTTAAATAAAAATAAAATTTAATAAAAACTAGAATCAATCAATCCAAGAATCCTGATCGTTGCGAGGTATTCAAAGTATGACGCCCTAGCGAAATATTAAGTAGATTGTATGATTAGGTAGCAAAATAATATTTATCTTGTAATATTTAACAAATTGATCTAACAAATCTTTACGTTTACTTACCTTTCGTGCAACATACTGTTAAAAAAAATTAGTTACTTGAAAAAAATTGTGTTGGTTCTATTTTTTGTACTTGATGCATATGTACTACCACATAGTTTCAGACGATAAAGTTACTGGACTTAATATTATAATGAACGTAATAATGAATTAGAATCTTACCTTGACCTATAAAATGAAATAAATAAAGTAAAATTTCGTACAATAATTTAGTTTTAGCATGATTTTAATTAACAAAATTTAGAGTATTATAGAGATATGGATGTAAGTTGAGCAAGTTGCTGATTGTGGATCTGTCTTTAATAAATCCATGTTGTTTGGTGGACAAGCTGGTTTAATAATAAGGAAATCAGTTGAAAAAACTTACAACAGCCTAAAAAACAAAAGCTTTGTTAAATTATTTTAAATGGCATGATTTTTAGGCAGGTCGATGGCCCTACCCATGGGCACGCGACGCCATTTAAATTAAAATTGTTAGCATCTAAACCGGATATCTTTTTAATAATTTCGAAGTTCGAGCATCTCGAAAAGAACTTATGCTATTTATTCAATACTTAGGAATTACTTTTTGGTCTGCTCCCAACTCGAAATATGAATTACCGCCAAAACGCCATAAGTGGCCGTTATGGCGTTTATCCAATTTCGAGTGCAAAATCGGATCAAAAAGTTAATATAAGTACTAAATAAATAGTACATATTCTTTCCGCGAGGCTCGATTTTCGAAATTGTTAAAAAGATAACCGGTTTAGATGCTAACAATTTTAATTCAAATGGCGTCGCTAGCCACCCGTCGCCTTAAATAAAAATAAATCAGCCTTTCATCTCTAGCCATTTCGCCCACGCGACAGCAATGCGTTACTTCCAGACAAATAAAGCACTGATCCCAGGAACTTAAACTGATCGTCGCACACGATCTTATCGTCGCTAATACGGACAGACGTGGTGTCAGAAGAACCGCTGATCATGTACTCAGTCTTCGCCACAGTTGAGTTACAGACCACCGCTTTCTAAGTGCCTCACCAACCTGCCCTTATCCGAATCTACCAGCGCGATATAGTCAGTATTTTTTTTTATGTGATAGGTGACAGACGAGCAGACGAATTACCTGATGGTATGCGATTGCCGCCGCCCCTGGACACCCGCGACACCAGTGGAGTCACAAGTGCGCTGCCAACCTTTAGACACCCCTTACCCCCGGATTGGGCCTCTGGTAGCCTCACTCACGCTGCGAAACACAGCACAGTGCTGCTTCACGCCGGTTTTCTGTAAGGCCGTAGTATCACTCCGGTCGAGCCGGCTCATTCGTGCCGAAGCGTGGCTCTCCCTCGGTCAAAATACATACATCAGCAGCCAAGGAGGCTGCTCATAAAGATCGAAAATCTTCACGAGAATGCTGTCTGACAAAACGTCGCCAGGCTAAAATACATGGTAGCCAGAACATCTTTGGAAGAACCTGGCATCTTTATTCATAAAACGTGGCATGACGATTTAGACCAGCTACCTATTACAAGATTAACAGGCTTACAACGTACAAAGATTGCAGGAGAAGTTGAAGATGATGGGTACCCTGCACTAGAAACACCAATTGATTTAATTTTTTAACTTCTAAACCGGTATTATTGTAAACAATTTCGGAGCTCCGCTCCTCAGGCAAACACTTATAATTACTATGTATTTATTTAATAATTTTGGCACTACTTTTTGGTCTATTTTTGCACTGGATTTGGATTAAATCAATTTTCGAGTGCAAAAGTAGACCAGGAAGTAATAAATAAATACTATAAGTGTATTGCTTGAGAGTGGAGTTCCGAAATTGTTTACAATAGATCCGGTTTCGTAGTTAACAAAGGAAATCAATTAGTGTCGCAGGTGCAGGGTATCCTTCTCATGCAATCTACGTTGTAACCCAGAGCCCGTTAATCGTACTGTATGGTTTGGTATGATGATGACACAACATTGTATGAAAGTTTGGCTATTAAAAGGAGTAACTGGCGAGTTTCTTGCCGGATCTTCTCTACCAGAAACAACTTTCCGAGCCGGTGGTAGAATCGCATTATGTTTATTTATTTTTTTAGTATATTTTATGTATCAAATTATACATAAATACTTATAAATGGTTTTAAATCATTCCAATGTATGACGATTTGTAAGTGCTGCGTACAAGCCTATGCAAATAAAAATTATTTGAGTTTTTAATAGTTGGTCTAAATGGTCACTCCACGTTTAATGAATAAAGACACCAGGTTATACCAAAGATGGGAGACAATTGGATCATTTCCTGGCTGCCATAGATTTTGGCCAGTAGTGGAACTCAGGCAAGAAAATCTGGGATTATGTTAATTCTAATCAAGCGATTCAACATAATTAGTAAATGTCAAACTTACCTTGGCCTATAAAATTAAATAATTAATGTTATTTTATTTACAATGTCATTGTCATTCAGAATAAGGTAACATGGAAAGTTATGTTGATTACCCAAAAGAAAAACAGTCAATCTATAATTTCATGATTCTGGCGGTAGGAGGCACACACTCCACGTGGGCTGATGCAACTCAAAGTTTTTAAATTAGTATCTACTGGTTTTAAGTCCAAATTTAGTTTCTTTTTGCAGTTAAGTGTAATTGACCTCATAATAAGAATCTCGTTGAATTGTATCGTTTTTAACACTGCTGCTGTGTGTCGAGTGTGACTCTATTAGGTCTAAGCAATTTGTCCGTGATATTTCATCACGGAAACTTGCTTAGACCTAATAGAGTCTTAAAATACGCGATTGTGTGCAAAGTGGTATCGAAAGAATCCGTAAGTCGATACAACGTAAAACACCGGCGTTTTATTGAGTCACTTTGACTCTGACTGACTTCGACTGTTGACTACCCGCTTATTCTCAATAAGTTAGATAGATATTCATTATTGCACAAAAAGAAAATACAAGCATGATACAACAACAACAGACAGGCGGTCTTATCGCTTGTAGCGAAGTTAATTGACATTATTGGCAAGATATCTTCGGGTAGAGCCATAATATAAAAAAAAACATAGTCTAACTTTTATCATATGATTTATTGATAATAATATATGTGTTATTAGTATGTTTTCTTTATTTATAAATTAATAAAGAAATTTTCATAAATCGACATCTCTCCTATTTTATATAAAATACTACGAGAATTTCTGTTGGTAGAAACTGTGATACATGCTTTGGGATGTGTTACCTAGGACCTCGATAAAGTGCTTCTTTTCATGAAACACATTTGGTACATAATACTTGTGTGTGTGTGTGTGTGTGTGTGTAGTGTAGTGCTTAAGGTTTAGGTAAACCTATCTATCTAAATATATTATTAATGTAGGTACATTAATAATATATTTAGATAGATAATTAATTTATTGCATTAATGTACACATATGCATATACAATAACAAACCCCTATAGAATAAAGAGTGTAAGCACCATTTCCTAAATTTTCTGCATGTGTGCCGCAGCAGTGCAAGTGGGCCAAAGCTCAGTGGAGTTTTTGCTCAGAGACACAGTCAGAGAGCAAAACACTGATTTTCAGCTTAAGGTAGGGCACACTAGCGAAGCCAATCGATTTTAATTTTTAGCTTCTAAACCGGATCTATTTTAAACAATTTCGGGATTACAATCTCTCGGCAAACACCTATACTATTTATTTAATACTTATAGTTAACTGTTCGTGAGTCAATTTTTCGCGTACAAAACAGACCCAACATTTGTGCATGGATATTTAATAAATAGTATAAGTGTTTGCCGAAAGATTGTAACCCCGAAATTGTTTAAAATAGATCCGGTTTAGTAGCTAATAATTAAATTTGATTGGCGTCGTTTGACTAGTGTCACCTTAGGCCAGAGAGTACACGTGGCGCACTACAGATACCGAGTCATGTCATTAAAAGTATACAGTAATGGCTAATTATTATCATCTTAATTTAATAATAATATCCAATCAATCTAAATATTGATAATGCCTTATTAAATTAAATATCATAATTAGTATAAGAATTTAAGGGGGGCTCCCATACAAATACGCCATTTTTGCCTATTTATGCTCGACATAATTCAATAAACAGTAACAGGTAGGCACATGCAATATTCACAAAATACTCAATAAGCAAGTTGCCTCATGTCACCATTTAAAAAAATATTTTTTTTCGGCCCGCACTTGGCCGATTTTTTTCCATACACCGTGTGTCTCTCTTTACTGGAACGACTCAGTGCCAAATGATACACTGTTCCGAATCACTAATGTTCGCTCCGAATGTATCATTCGACTCAAATGAATCTTGAGCCGAATGATCCGAATGAGCTGAATGAGTTGAATGATCCGAGTTAGCCGAATGATCCGAATAAGCGGAATGAATCACGGATCTATCTGAGAGTCGATGTTCCAAATGAAGCGTTTCACTGTTCCGCATCTCTGCACTGATCCAGATGCAAACGTTCCAATCTTTTGAAAGATACGTTTCTGCCAGTTGGACATGGTAAAGATGGGAAGCTTTCAAATTTTATTTTATCATATTTTAAACAATCTTTAGCTTGATAAGAATTTAGATAGCTTTTCTCTTGTTTTTGATTTTTTTGAGCGGACTATTAAGTACATACATGAACTGTACATACATGAATAAACATTTGAGGGGCAAAGCTGATCGCGTACGTGGGCCTTAACTCTAGATTCCCGCACGTGTCCTTTGGGTAGCACCTTATGTTCAGCACCACAGGTGGTAGGCTTCGGCCGCGCCTATGTTTATTTAGATCTTAAAATTTCTATGGTTTTAGATTGTTTACTTTTGTTTTTTTTTTATGTGACAGGTGGCAGACGAGCTGACAGATCACCTGATGGTAAGCGATTGCATCCGCCCATGGACACCCGCGACACCAGTGGAGTCACAAGTGGGCTGCCAACCTTTAAACCGCCCTGTCCCCCGGATTCCCCTCACTCACGCAGCGAAACACAGCATAATGCTGCTTCACGCCGGTTTTCTGTAAGACCGTGGTATCACTCCAATCCAGCCGACCTATTCATGCCGACCCACGTATTGTTTTCATAGATAGGTCCATTATTGCAATCCTGAGGTCGGTGATATGATCCAGACATGCATTTAGACGAGTAGATTTACTGATAACGGGTTGAAGCCCATGCTCACAAATATTCGTTCGCGTCGGGGTCAAGACTATTGATGTTTATGTCACCAGAAACAAAATGCCTTATTATTGCTGTATGCTAGTTTACCAAGAATTTGGTCTAGAGAGAGAATATAATTGTTTGTGTTTGCAAAAGACGGAGATCTGTAGGTATATGCATAATATTGAGGTGAATAGGACTAGGATGGTTTTATTACCGTTCACGTTGAGACCAACTTTGATGCACTACTTTTTAACCATGCGTAGAGCCTGTTGCAAAGTAGGGATCGGTATTTGCCAACCAGCGTAATTACGAGATCGTCCGTACAGCCCTGAGTTGGAAAGTACCTAATCCTCATTTAGTTGGTAATGTTTAGTATAGGGGATAGTACTTCCCCCTGGGTGCCTAGCCTCTCGCAACTTTGAATTCTGCTGTAGTGTCCAGAAGCGTTAATTTAACTACTCTGGATAAGAACATGGAATCGTTCTACCCTAGGGTGGACTCGTCTACTAAACTAATTTCTCAAGCACCTTGTGATGATTGACGCTGAGGTATTGTCAAAAGCTCCCTCCACATCTAGAAAGGCACATAACGCAATTTCCTTCTCTTCTAAAGCCTTTTCTAGTCTTTCAGTCAGCTCCATCAGAGCTATCTAGGCTATGGTAGACTAGCCACTTTTCGGAAAAAAGTCACAGAGTGTGAAAGAGATCCAATCGGCCCTGACGCAGATTCTATACGGGTGCGGTAGAGAAAGAACGTCGCCCAGCACTTCACCCCAGTACTAACGGCTTCGCGCAGTTTTTCAAGTATGGCTTTCTATGAAAAGGCACAGTTTGTTTAGGGTGCATGTCTATGCCGCTGTTTTAATCTAATCTTAGGTTGACGCACATGAAGGGGATGGCATTTAATGACATAATTAGCACCTTTACCATCGTTTTCAACAGAAAAGAGGTAAGACTAATTGGATTCAAGATGTATTGTTTATATCATGGATTTTTTGTAAATTTTTAGATTCTTTTCATATTTCTAGGAATCAATAAAAAACTATACGTCGTAAAAAAAATATATCAACTTACAATGTGCTCACTAAGCGCTTTCATATGCTACTACATTTGAACTTGTCGCATTAATTTGACCCGGCAATAACTTATTATATTATAGTGACTTTATTCACGATACATAGTATTATGCAGGTATGAATGCATGAAATAACATGCTAGTTCGAGCCCATGAAAAGGTTTATATTTCTACATATTTATGTGATATATGTATATATAAATATATGCATACATACACCTATACATCATCCACACGATACGTATGACGAGGCATTCGGGTTACAAACGATAAAAAAAATTACGATGTATAAGTGTATGTTACGTTGTATTTTTTAAAAATTACAAAAGGATCGTTTTTAGATTTCTATGAAAATCATTTTTCCAAAATTTTATAGTCACGAAAAATTCCCCATAGATTTTGATTCCCTCTTGGAAGTGTCCAAATATGCGTTATTAAGGAAATGGACTTCCGTTATTTTTACTCAACTAATAAGTAGGTTTGATTTTTTTAGGACTTTAAAAGACTATCATAGACAGTTTCAACAACTCGATATCATCACGCCTTCCTGAGATAAAGGGATTGTATATGTAGCATGGATAAAGGGTCTTGACACACAGATAGACAGGCGGACGAACAGTGATCTTTTTGGCGGAATCATCCGCTTGCGTATACGAGATTGAGTCCATAAACAAAAAGAGGGTTTCATTTTTCCGTTTGAAAAAAGAAATAAATTGAAGAATACTTACAGTATACTGTAAAAAATTAAAGCTTTATCATATATGGAATGGTTAACAATAGTAGGTAGTTTATGTGACTGACACATAATAAGGGTTTATACGAGTGAGATTTAAAAACGAGTCTTGGCAAGTTTTTTAATAGCATTTGCGAGGGTTTTACACCACGTTTTGTGCAGCCTCGTACTATCTAAACGCATGTTTTAAACTTCAAAGTAAGAAATAGGGAAACTATTTTGTTTTTTATTATAGTGATCACTATTTGTAATTCTTGGTGCTTTTGCTAAAATATCTGATGGAGTCCAATCCTGAAAATGCTTTTCTACTATTTTCCCACTGCACTCTGACTCTAAATAGATAATTATATTATTAATTCATTTAATTACAAAACAAAATGGCGAGAAATCTACCAACCGGATGTGGCCACAGATAACTAAATTGTTATAGGTGCTTTTTGGGGTATCATTTCTAACTTTTTTGGCAATATAAAATATAATTGTCCTAAATATTGTCATTTTAGAAATTTGGCTGTTGCATAAAGTGCAAAAAAATATCAATATGCAACACCCTAACTGTTTAATTTTCTTCAAAACTGTCAATATTGTAAAGCCTATCAAAACGTGTAATTACTTTTGATTTCCAAATTTGAAGATTATGACATAATAATAGTAGTTTTTGTGACTGTCAAATATTTTTGACGGGGCTGTGAAAAAATATTATTCTGATCTCACATTTTGTGACGTCGGCCATCTTGGATCAATTACCATCAAACATAGCTACAGGCGACAGACTTCTTTTATATTATTACTAGTGGCTCGCCCTCACTTCGTTTCGGGACATAGGTCCCACTCGATCATCCGTTCGGGAACTACGACGCCACAGACAGACCCCGTCGTTTTTTCATCGGGGCTAATAAAAAAGTGTCACTATTTACTCGACACTGGCAGAGTTGCATAAGCATAAATGTTCGCCGTAGTCAACACGGTAGAATATTATTCTTTTAGGGTAGCACCCACAAATTTTTTTCCGTAAATATTGTTCGTTGCTTGTAGTATTTTTTTTTTAAAACCTTACCTTTATCTGTAAAGAATAAGAAATTACCTTAGGTTAACACTTTAAAAATAAACCCAAACACCTTATCGCGTACAAATGCGGTGGCCACGCGCGCCACCCAGATCCATTTTTTGCTTACTCGTAGACACCTATCAGCAAACTATCTGCAAGGTTATACCCAATAAGAGTCTGATGGCAAAACACCGTCTGGTTGTGATAAACAACTGCACAAAGCTTAAGGACATGCGGATTGAGTAATGCTGTCACCAAATCAGGTGGTGGAAGCTTGTTGAAGTCATGTCCCAGAAGTTCGTCGCGACCATCGGCGATCAGTTCGCTGGGACCGAGGGCTAACCGGTCCAGGAGCCCAATTCTCGTGCTCGTGATATTTTCAAAACATTGCGGATATCACCCGAAAACCATACAAAAGAACTATGTTTTAGTGATATATGTCGTATGAAAATAAATGTCACGAGCATGAGAATTGGGCTCCAGGAGCCCAATTCTCGCCCTGCAGCCAGCAGGGTATGGATGTGGGGTGTCCTACAGGAGCCCTTTCGCGCGACGCCCGCATCGCAATCCAGCGATGTGGGCGCCGCCCGGTGGGGGCTTTGCTCGGAGGGCAGTGGGAGCAGCCCGGGGGGGCTCTGAGCCCCCTGGTTGAGGAAAGAGGCCGTGCTGGCGTGCCTAGCTGTCCATGGATGGGATGCGGTGCCAGGGTAGCCCGTATCCCATCCCGTAGCCCTGGATATGTCGGGAACAGCCGCAGAGTTTTTAGTCGGTAGGCCCATTGACTGGCCTCACATTAGGTGAAGCCCCAGTCATGGGAGAGCCCGACACTATCCTTCCGTTTCCCAACGGGCACACCCGTCCGTGGGAAACGGGCGAGTAGTGTCGAGCGCCGCTGAAAGGCGGCATTTCCACTGCGACAAAAAAAAGGTCAGACGGCAGTCACTTCATTGTAATTACCTCTTCAGATCCTGAATCATGGTCTAGGCATGTACCTAAGTACATGCCTAGACCGCTATAGCTAAGACGATTGGGCCCAGGCAAAAAAAAAATTGTGGAGCTGTTTTAACTTTTACGGCACCCAAAAAATGAATAATTTAAAAAACTTACAGCTTTCTGTAAAAGACATTAAAGTTTTGTTAAATAAGGTAGAAAACAACATTGGACCCTGGAGAGAAAATACTTTTAATGCTTAAGTTTGCAATTTTAACTTTAATTCATTTATTTTATTTGAATAAAATAATTTGGCCGTGTGGTCCTCGGCAGAGTAGAATAGGCCACCCTCACTCTTACCGAGGTGTCGTAAAAGGCGACTAAGGTAAAGCTGCTGGCATGATCATCAGCACGCAGAGAAGGAAAACTCTGCATTTATATCAAAACCCTCGCCAACCCGTCTGCCAAGCGTGGTGAGTATGGCAATTACCCCTCATGTGATTGAGGGAGGCCCGTGCCCCATCAGTGGGGACTTAAATGGGCCGACGATGAATAAAATAATTTCACAACATCACATACATTGATCCGACTCCGAGATAAGTAGCTCCAGCACCTATTTTACGGATATCAGAGCCAACACCGGAATCACAAATATATACATTTGATATTTTCTTTTATAAATACATTAATCACCCAGACCAATACTGTACTGTGCATCAATCGAACCCTTGGACCAGAGGCAGCGTTAACTACTATTGACCCAAATTGCATCCAAGGTTATATTTAACTATGCTTAAATTGCACGGGCACGGGACCGAAAAACAAAATTAGAATTAGTACCTAGAATAAAAAATCTATTCTTAAATTTTTCTGGAGTGATGTGCAAGAATTGTTTGATGAGCAGGAAATAGTGTCTATTTAAAAAAAAACCACTAAAAGGGGGGAAGAGGGAATAGTTCGATCTTTTAGGATAAAAAATTGATAAAATCCTTAAGAACATTACAGAAAATTTTAGTGACAGAACAATGTCAAACCTACTTGTGCGTTTGCCTCCGGTTTTATTAAACGTACAAAGCATGAACAGTGCTTTCCATTTATAAGGCAGACAAAATATTATATCTATGCAACGTCAGGTGGTCGAGAATCCGTCTCTCCGTGGGAGAGCTTCGGCACGAATAAGCCGGCTCGACCGGAGTGATACAATGGCCTCACAGAAAACTAGGGTGTAAAATCGCATGTGTGGTATTTCGCCGAGTGAGCGAGAGCACCGGTGTGTAGGGAGGTTTACATTTTTAGACTTTTTTCATACTCTTGCTTATAATTTCTAAAACACAAATTCTACGGAAAAGGTATTGATACTACTTTTGTAGAAGACAAAATTACCAAAAATTCGGTGTGTTTGTGGTCGCAAACTTATTGACGTGTGTATTTTGCTCATTCTTACCTACGGTGCTCAGACTTGGTCACTAACCAACCATCAAAAGTCCAAGCCCAAGATCTACCAAAGAGCTATGGAGCGAAGCATACTAGGCATAAAAATCTCTGACCGAGTCAGAAATACAAGACGCTCAAAAACCGGGATTGCGGATGTGGGCGAAAAATCCGCTAGACTAAAATGGGACTGGGCCGGCCACGTTTGTAGGATGCACCCGGAGAGGTGGACCAGACTTATCACCCATTGGCAGCCAGCAAGATGTCGATTGAGAGGCAGGCCCAAAAAGAGATGGCGTGATGACTTTGACCACTTCTCGGGCAATTGGCAAACCATGGCCACAAATAGAGTCCAATGGCGGCTTTTAAGGGAGGCCTTTGCCCAGCAGTGGGACGACGCAGCCTAAAAAAAACCTTACCTTGACCTGTAAAAGAAAGAAAATCGTCTTAGATATTTTTTCAAGAACAATGATGACTGTGAATACTGTGCACAACAGTCCGACACAGATACTATTTTTTATAGCTTAAATTAATTGATATAAATATTTTTATTATGACCTTATTTTCCCGAACACTGAAATTTTCAAGTTTTAAGAAGTTGTTCCGTGAAATATTGAAGAAAAATCACTGCAAACACTTTGTTGTAAAGTTAGTTAACTTTTTTTACTCCAAAAACAAGTTTGTGAAATAAAATGTAACCGTCCGATTTAAGAAGAGGGCGCGCCCCCTACTCAAAAGTATTAGCTGTGGAGCTCGCACCTCATTGCCCTTAGCAAGGGCATCAAGAACGACGTCAAATTCTATAATTCTGATAACTGGAAACATCTGCTTACATTCGCCCAAAATACACCCTACGTCGTCAGAAGTGAACGTAATGAAGCCTTCATTCCCTTAGCAAAAAATTTAAAAATTGCACCAGTCCGGCTCCAATCAATTAATATCGTTCTCGGCTTTCTTCCCATAACAAAAACAACTTCCGATGGTGACTTCTGTTCTCTCACGATTTTGTCGCCCCGGATAGCCCCGACACCATCTCCGCAATGCGCATTAAACATCCACTTCGAGTTTCATCTTTCCGCCTACCAGATCCGCCTCTTTCATGTTCCATGCCTCGTTCTCGCCGCCTTCATCTCATTCAAGAACGGCTCTGCCAGCGGTCTTAATAGTCTCTCGCCTCAACGCCTGAAAGAGACTTAGGTCTCTAGCGAAGTAGATAAAGCCGGCAGTTCTCTTCTTACCCATATCACCTCTCTAGTCAACCTCATGCTCTCAGGCAATGTCACCGAAACCATAACAGACAGAAGCGTTGGGACGGGCCCCTTTGTCAGGTGATCTTTGAAAACCTCTTATCTTCCTTTACCATTGACAATGAGCGGGCTCGTCTTCTCGCTTCAGCTGAAAGGGAGTCCGGGTTTTGGCTGCAAGCCCTCGTCAACGTGGGGACCATCCTGGACAACTTCACATTGTCGTTTGTGGTCTAACTTCAACTTGGACTGCGGATTGTGCACCCGTACATATGCCGGTGTTGAGAGTTTGTCGGCCCCCTTGCGTACCATGGCTTGCCGTGTGCCGTAAGCCCAGGTCGCGCCCCACGCCACGCAAGCCTGAACGACCTACTACGTTGAGCGTTTGTTTCCTTACCAGTAGTGCTCGAACCTCTCGGCATATGCCGGAGCGACGGAAAGAGGCCCAAAGAGATGACTAACATCCCGCTGGTGGGTGGGCGCTGGTGTGGGATGCGACCTGCGCGGACACACTGGCTCCCTTCAGCGTTCATGCCACTGCACAGGGCGCAGGCACTGCACCTGTCTCGGCGGAGACCCGGAAATGGAACAAATAGCCTTAGACAACTGCTACCGCTTTACCCCATTTGGCGTGGAAACACTGGCCATGGGGGCCAGAAGCCCACAAATTCTTTCAAGAGTTGTCTGCCCGACTGTTCAATTTCTCTGGCGACCGGAATGCTGGCAGTTACCTCGTTCAACGTTTAGAGTTGACCATTCAAAGAAGGCAGTTGGATAACGTCAGTGGGGCAAACAACTTCTTTTTGTAAATATGTACATTTTTTATTTTCTTAATTAACAAATAAACATGTAGATCAAAGCCTTCTTTATGTTCTAATAAAGATTCAACTTCTTATATGAACAGCGCAAAACCTCTCAGGTGGTAGCACAGCCTATGAAATTGAACATCACTATGGGACCAAGTCCCACTGAAGAATCGAAATAATAACTGCTGTTTCATACAAATTGGCTCGTTCCGCTGATCTTTCACAGACTTGTTTTTAGAGTCAAATAAAAGTTGATTAAAGAACAATGGCGAAATATTTGCTGAGTTATTTATTTCGCGTCTTAAAATTTCGTTATTACGAAATGAAATGATATTAATTCATAACGCCCTGTTGGTCTAGTGGTCCGTGGTACCGGACCGTTATCTCGGGGTTTCGGGTTCGATTCCCGGGTCGAGCAAAGGTGTGTTTCGATTTTTTCGAACATAGCTCGGGTTTGTGTTCACCAGCTCGCATTAAGGCAAGCGTAGTGATTAAGCCTAATCCCATCATAGTAGCGATAACTTGATTTCTATTATGGAGCACCTCCCTGCAGTGGGACAGTACATTAACTGATACTCTTTATCTTACATTCTTTTGATTTGTAAGATTTTTAAGAATTTAAAAAGGAGGTCAAATGACAATTTTTTCATCGGGGCTTCGACTTGCGAATCCGCTTCACACTTCGCCAGTTTTCGTAGGAGCCATCGATATTGCAGGTGGCTCTTTGGGAACAGAACCCTAAAAACTGACCATAAAGTAGGTACCCATGGAAGGAACGTCACAAATTAGTTAGACAAATACAAAATTTCTTTATTAATTACTTCAGACTTAAATTTTTTTATTTGAAGCCTCCTTTTAGGCATTAAATTGCCTGTGCCAGGAGACAACGCTCTGCATAACTGCTTAGTGTATAATGATAATGAAGTAATACATCAATTATATCAATCAATTAGTTAATTCAAATAATTAATTTGTTGTAAGAGTATAACCCCTCATCCGGCAGACAGAACAGAATAATTAAAAATACTTACGAGTCCCTGTTTAATAAAAAAAACAATAGTTTCATCTGTTACAGTATATGATATTCTAGCGTAACGGTAATAAGTTATTTTTTGCTTTCCCTTAAGGTAGCTTGTTTGGACCACTAGCGCATCATTTGAAATACCTACCTACAGTGACCAATCTGAACCATGTCCCTTTGCCCATCATTCTTATATACCCTTAAGGTAACGGGTAGGGCACACTAGCGACGCCAATCGATATTAATTTTTACCTACTAAACCGGATCTATTTTAAACAATTTCGAGGTTACGACCTCTTGGAAAACATCTATACTATTTATTAAATAACCATGCACAAATGTTGGGTCCGTTTTTGTACACGAAAAATTGATTCATAGCCGCTTTTGGCGTGAATCAATTTTTCGCGTTCGCGTTGGACCCAACACAAGTATGAATTTAAAAAGTCCTTTTTTTTATAAATTTTTGTCGGGGGTTTTTAATATTCTTTTTTATATCTTCGTTTTTAAAGGGTCTCTCTATTTTTTATATAAGTAGAAATCAGTTCCCGCTTTTTATCGGCACCCCACTCAAGCATTATTATTATTTGATCGCCATTTTTTTGGGGCGGCCATCTTGGATTTGAAATTTTTCTTAGTCTCAACCCTTTTATTTGATACCTATATCCAGGGGGGTTGTCATAGAAAATGTCAAGGCGATACTCCGGCGATACTAGCGATTTATATTAATTGTGGCGAATAGGACCACCACCACGTACCTCAGTTCTGTGGAACGGTTTGGCTGCAGGAGTATTTTCGGACGGCTACGACTTAGGGAACTTCAAGAGAAGAGCGTACTCTTTTTTAAAAAGGCCGGCAACTCATTAGGTCGCGTTCTCTCTGATTTCGCGGATGTTCATGGGCGGAGTTGATTACTTTCCATCGGGTGACTCGCTTGCCCATTTGTCCGCCACTAGCATAAAAAAATAGGAGACATTTTATTAAAGTGAGCCAGAAATACCTTAAGAAAACGATTTACAATTTTGAGACAAACTCATATAATAATTTCTTCCTGTTAGTAAGATTAATATTTGATAAAAATGGCCACTTTTAGCAATTATGTAGTTTATTGTTACTCTTAGGAAGAACTTATTACATAGGTGATCAATATAAATCACTTGACCGCGCTAAGTATCATCGCAGTATCGCTTTAAAATCCAACATCTTGTGACGGCGGTCATCTTGGATCAATTTGTATCAAACATAGCTAAATAAAATATTCAGATCTGTTCAAAGAACGCTAGAAATGTGGGGTTCCTTTAAAATTCATCACAGCACAATTAAAAACTAAAGGGACCGAGCAAGGAACTTTAAGGTGACGGTAGGACACACTGGCGACGCCAATATAATTTTATGGTTATTTAATAAATAGTATAAGTGTTTGCCGAGAGGTTGTAACCCCGAAATTGTTTATAATAAATCCGGTTCAGTAGCTACAAATTAAAATAGATTGCTGTCACTAGTGTGCCCTACCTGTCGCCTTAAGAAAAAGGTTGGTCCAAAAGACGGCTTAGATCTCTTTCATTTCAGAAACTTACCTTAATCTGTGGAATAAATGAAAATATTTATGATATAATTTTTAAGATATAAGAGAAAAACATTTAGAATCTACTAGAACATTGAAGATTTATGATTAAAATTAATACTGACAGAGTAGGAAACAGAAAAATATAAAGTAAACTTACCGGGTCCTGTAAAAGGACAAAAGTAGTAGATTGTATAAATTTGATTTGTGAGTGAGGGTACCGGAGGAAAGGGGGGTTAAAAGGTTGGCAGCGCACTTGTGACTCCACTGATGTCGCAAGTGTCTATGGGCGGCGACAATCGCTTACCATCAGGCGATCCGTCTGCTCGTCTGCCACCTATTACATAAAATAAATAAAATATTTTTTAGTTAGAGTATATTTTCCTACTGCGAATGGAGCAAAATAACATGGCAGAGTAAAACGAAGGATTCACAATGACTAACAAGTCGTGATGGATTTCACATGGGTATCTGGGTTCCGTTATTCACAACAATGGGTTTTGTGAGAAGGATATCAGAAAACTAGTTGTAATTTTAGTGGGAATTATTTCCACCCACTTTGTTAGGGCGTCGACAATGATAAATTGGTAGTGTCCCTGCGTCGGGCCTGCAAAATCAATATGTATCCTCTGCCATGACGCTGTAATTTCCCAATGGTGTGAATCAACTTTAGCTGGTACATTTTGCTTTAATCTGCATTCTCGCATGCTTTTACTAGGTGTTCTATATCCTTATCTATGTTCTTCCAATATATGTAACTTCTTGCAAGTAATTTCATTTTAACGATCCCCAAGTGTCCTTCATGAAGTTCTTTTAGTACATCGGCTCGCAAGCTATCCGGGATCATCATCCTTGTGCCTTTGAATAAGCAGCCATCTTGGCATGTTATCTCATGAGCATTGAATCCGAATGTTTGTAGATTTCTACCTGTTTAGACGGCTTCTAGTAATTTTTTGTAGATTGTTTCCTTAAATTTTTCTGCAGCAATTTTCAAGCGGTCAATATTCAATGTCGCCAGTTGGTTAATGTATTATATTTGTATTGTATTCTATTTTATAATGTTCTGTATTCTTTTTTATTGTGATGTTCTGTATTCTATTTTATAATCAAAACCGAATAGAAAATGTGCGTAATGGAACAATCTCATTGTGCTCATAGTAGGTATGGTTTTAATTGGGTGGAAGATTATTGTCAAAGGTATATGATCTGTATGCCGGTGGCCCGAGATATAGTTGGTAGGCCACCAGTCCGCCGGGAGGCAGCTGGTGGCCTTGCAGAAATGATGCACTAGGTCTTTTATACGTAACTGGTTTATTATTGATAATGCAAATGGCATCATGTGAGAACATCTCCAAGGCTTATATCACATACGTGGTCAGATCTGCTGACATAGCGTACGTGAGAGAGATAACAGTCGGTCTTCGAGATAATCCTTATCGTGCGTGCCGAGCTGCCACAATCTGTAATAAGAATGAACTTACGACCATAACAGTAGTGAACGTTTTTTTTTAGTCCCCAGTATATAGCCGTTGCTTTTTTGTCTATTTGACTATAGTTATTCTCGCTGCTCGTTAATGATCGTGATCCCATCGCATGGCTTATCAGAGCCGTCGGGCGTTCGGTGAGAAAGTACTGCCCCCAGACCTGTAGGTGATGCGTCTGTATCTAAGACTCATTTTGTTGGGGTCATAGGGTATTAGTGTACGATCACTGGTAACTTCTTCTTTTATCTGATTGAAACTTCTGTCTCATTCTTCTGTTCAAATGTATTTGATATCTTTCCTTAATAACTTATTTAAGGTGTTTGAAATTGAAGCTAGGTTGGGTATGAATTTATTGTAATAGTTTGCCATGCCTAAGAATGTTCTTAATTCGTTGGCATTTTCCGGTCTCTTCGCGTCGAGGTTAGCTTTTACTTTTCCTTCTTTTTTATAGGTCAGCTGCATCTATTGTATGTCCCAAGTAATTTATGCTCGTCTGGAAGAAGTCACATCTGTTTCTATTTAATTTTAGGATCACGGCACGCAATCTTGTCAGTAATTCTTTTTCAGTTGTCTCTTGAATTAAAATGTCGTCAAAAAACATTTGACTCCCTGTGTTCCTTGTAGCATTTTGTCCATAAATTTTTGCCATATGTTTGGTGCCACTTTCACACCAAACATTAAACGATTAACTTTGAATGTTCCTTTATGGGTGCTGAACGTCTGCATCATGGCGCTCTCTTCGTCCATCTGCATATTAAAGTAAGCCTAAGTTATACCTAAAGTGCAGAATAGTTTGCCAACGTTCATTTCGCTGCATATGTCTTCTATTATTGGTATGGGATATTGTTCATCCTTAATTACCTTGTTGAGGCGCATAGTCTGATGCTGCCGTTCGGTTTTACGATTGGCAGCACTGGTTTACCCCATTCCGCGTTGTCAACTTTAGTGTTTATATTTTGCTTGCATAATCTTTCTATTTTTTCGTCCACTTTGCTTTTTAAGGCGTAAGGAATTTGGCGCGGTTTGACGAATATTGGTCTAGTGTTTTCTTGTAGGACTAGATGGCCCTTGTAATTAGGAATGCATCCAAGTGTGCCATCGAAAACATCCGAAAATTCGGTTAGTAAGTCATCTAATTTCGTTTTCTCTACGGTTTGTATTGTATTGACATCTGCCAAATCTAATTTTATTTCACGTATCCATGCTCTACCAAATATAGGGTCAACGTCTTGTTTTATAATGTAGAGTTTTCCCTGGTGCATTTGACCCTTGTAGTTAAATTTGAAAAATGCCATGCCTAGTGGCTCTGTTATTTATTTTTATCTATTCCGGTGTAAGCTTTAAGTTTTATGTCTGTTTTGTAAATCGTTCTGGTAAGGTTTAAGCGCTTGTAGTCCTTATATGAAATTGATGATAGTGCCGCGCCGGTATCCACTTCCATACGTAGTTCTTTTGTTTCAATACGAATTGTTATCATGAATTTATCGTATTTGTATATATTGCATTGATTATATGTATTGCATTGATGTTGCACAGATTGTCTTCTTCAGAAGATTCATCGTTTTCCACTTAATGGTTCTGCGGTCTATTTTGTTGCAGACCGAACAGACCTCTCCTAGGTGGCCTCTCTTTTTGCATTTGTAGCATATTGTGTCCGTGAATCTGCATTTGTCCGCTCTGTGGTCAGGATAACCGCATCTATAGCACTTCCCACGTAATTCTCTAACTGTTCGTATTTGTGTATTCCTGCCCAAAGACAGGAAATGCAGACCAACCAAAACAGTACAAATACTGTTTTGGTTGGATGGTAGATGATATTTGTGTTAGTTGGTTGAAGTTTACAGTTTCGTGCTGTAATATTTTGGTTCTTATTTCCGAGTCTTGTATCATCATCATCATCATCAGCAACCCACACTCGTCCACTGCTGGACATAGGTCTCCCCTAATGCACGCCACTGCTCCCGATTTTCGGCCACTCTCATCCAGCCCACACCAGCCAGCCTTCGAATGTCATCATCCCATCTTGCCGCAGGGCGTCCTACACTACGCTTACCGAGTCGCGGTCTCCACTCAAGGACTTTACGGCTCCAACAGCTGTCAGTTCTGCGGCTAATATGACCAGCCCACTGCCACTTCAGTTTGCTAATTCGGTGGGCTATGTCGGTGACTCTGGTTCTCTGTCGGATTACATCATTTCTGATGCGGTCCTTCAGAGATACTCCGAGCATAGCCCTTTCCATAGCTCTTTGAGCGACTTTGAACCGGTGGACTAGTCCAGCCGTGAGTGTCCACGTCTCGGCACCGTAAGTCATGACCGGAAGGACGCACTGGTCGAAGACTTTCGACTTAAGACTTTGAGGGATGGGTGACGAGAAGACTTGACGAAGTTTACCAAATGCTGCCCAGCCTAGCTGAATTCTTCTATTGGCTTCTCTCTCGAAGTTGTATACGTCTGAGAAAGTCTTGTGAGTTGAATAGTCTTGTATGCGTCTGAGAAATTGAAGCGATAGAAGATTTTCCCTTATCGATTGTTTTACACGTGAATTCACATATTTGTGACAGACGTTTAAGTTCGGATGAGTATTGCAATATGGATTCATTTTGGTTTTGGGTTCGAGTAATAAACTTATGTTGTCGTGCCCATATGCTTGGTTTCGGATCTATGTAGTCTTCCAGGCCGTGTGGTCCCCGGCAGAGTAGAATAGGCCACCCTCACTCTTACCGAGGTGTCGTAAAAGGCGACTAAGGTAAAGCTGCTGACATGATCATCAGCACCCAGAGAAGGAAAACTCTGCATTTATATCTAAACCCTCGCCAACCCGTCTGCGAAGCGTGGTGAGTATGGCAATTACCCCTCATGTGATTAAGGGAGGCCCGGGCCCCAGCAGTGGGGACTTAAATGGGCTGATGATGATGATGATGAGTCTTCCTGAATTTTTATGAGGTCGTTAAATTCCAAATCCTTTGGGCTTAGCGGTGAGCATTAATCATATGTTTTCTGGGCTAAGTGATGTTAGTAGCATGAACTTTTTTGTGTTGGTATCGTAACATTAGTTCAATTATAGATACATTTCAAGGCGTCTTACGAAGTTCATGAAGGTTTCGTTATCAACCAAAGGTTGGAAGTTTAATTTCGGTTTGTTGCTATTTGTGGCGGTCGCTGACCTATAATCGCTATTTCCTTCTACTTGTATTATGGGTGTATTAAAGTCCGGTGCTGGTCGTAAATCATGTAATTTCATTTTGAGTTGCGTGATCGTTTCTTTATGGTGTACTGCAGTTGGGTTCCTCATCCAAATTTTGCTCTTCGGTGAGGCATTCTATTAGTTGCTATGGGTTGGGCGACCATTGCGCATCCAGTTGCAGTGCAGACTGATCCCGCATTCATCATCGATGCCTCGTCCGGTAGCAATGGGTCGATATAGGTACTTAATTATAGGTGCATAATAACTGTATGCGCGCGCTAGAAGTTGTTTTGATTTGTTAGCCGTAATATTTTATATTTAAACTGTAGATACCCACACTCCCTATTTATTCATTATAATAATTTAATAGTATGTATCTCATTATGTATCTCAGTATGTACCTCAGTATGTATCTCATTATTATTTGATATTTTCTTCTTAGTATGATATATATACCCACATTACACATACACGTTAGGTACACAAAATACACTAGACAAGCGTCCGTGGCACTCATTCAGCTGGTCTCACTGAAAACCAGCGTCATGGCCTTTGTCTGGGCTGTGACATAAGCTGAGTGAGGGGCCAATTTATACTAGACGTCATAACACATCATTAAATCATTTTGGCACTGTCTGGACATGATTGAATATAGTTTGGTTTTTTTTTTTCCTTTTGTTTATTTTATTTGCTCTTCAAACCTAAGTCTGGATGTCTTCAAACCTGTCTTCGTAAGTGGTGAAGTTTGTGAGACGTTTATTGTATTCATACTCGGAAATGTTTTGAAGTGTACTTAACTGGTTTTACGGTCTGGTCAATAATCCTTTTATTGACGTTCTTGCATATAATTATTCTATGCGTTCTTGATCTTTTTAGTTTTGTAATGTCCTCCATCGCCAGCTATTATATCGTAAAAACATATTTATTTACAGAATGACAGTATCCATCAATCAATGATCTGACATTGAAATATGAAACTACAAGGCATCACAAGAAGTTTGTATATATCAGAGCTGAAATACTAATTTTCACAACTCTAGCTTTAAAAATGACGGATCTTCCATACGATGCTTTTACCCCCTTTCACCCCTTTAGAAGTTGAATTTGTAAAATTTTATATATTTTTATGTATTTATTTATCCAGCAACGCATTTACGCGTATAAAAATGTATGACTCTCTTATCTTATTTTATTATTCCTTGATTTTCACAAAGTTAGTCCATTTCGTTTTTTAGTATTATTTATGTGAATAGCCCATATTGTATACAATATTCTCGCCAACTTTCAAAATGAGCGTGGAAGTGGATTAGGAGCTAGCCTGAAAATACTGCCGAAGGGTAGCGTCAGCTAAATAGTGCATTATGAAAAAGGGCGACATTAATAACTCAAACAAAAAAGCAAAAATTACTATATAGGTTTGGTATATGTACAAAAGAATATTACTAAAATCCTTAGATTAAATCAAAATAACGAAGATAGGTGACTCGTCTATAGCGCGTGGACCTCTTAAATTAGGTGCCCGTCGCCTAATTTCACGCAGTCGCAAATGTCAGAGTCTGACGAGTGGTCGCGTCACCCAAAAATATTCATTAATTGTTATAAGTGGGATAAAGGCTATCAAAAAGCCTACGTGCGCTTTTACGCGCTGTACAAATAATTCAAAACGTAAAATAAATCTCATGGAATTACATTTCACTCGTAAGTATGTACAAGATATTTTTTAATTTCTTATGATATTTCAATATTTTACAATGTTTTGATCGCCATTGTGCCGAGCGAGATAGAAATATACGATATACTTATGTGTGACGAGTTAAGTGATATTACGTCACACAGTGATAGCGTCAGCATAAAAATATCAAAAAATATAATTGCAAAATTTTATTATTAATTTATTCAGAGTAGTAGTGCAAAATGTGTAATTAAAAAATACATATTTATCATTGTTTATATTTAACCCACTTAATAAAAAGGAGGACCCATTCTTCGGGATCATTTTTATGCACGTCCCCAACTAGGTAGGTTAGCCTAACCTACTGGAAGAGGACTAGATCATTTTGTAAACATTTTTTAAAAGAGTATGGTTCCCAGGTAATCCCATTCTTAGCATGTCATGATCTGATGATGGGATCCCATAATAATCGAGGGCAACACTCAGATTTTATAAACACAAGTAAAACAAACTGTCGTATTCGAAGAAAAGTCAACGTTGTGTAAGTATAACTTTTTTTAAAAATTTAGTCTGCAGAGTCCCACTGCTGGGCAAAGACCTCCCCCAAGTCTCTCCATTCCTCCCTATCCCATGCCTTTACTTGTAAGTATAACATTCAATAATAATTTATAATAGTACCAACAATACATTTATGATAATTTCGACTTTTATAAAAATAAATTATTTAAAAATTAGTTATTTTTGCTGACCCTACATTCTCCTTTTGATATGACGCATGCGCGTAACGCGTTTCATGACTCCCTCAAGCGTATGTCAAAACAAATAGGTCCGTTTTCAGTTGTCTAATTGAGGGCAATGTGGCGTATCTTCCGCTATTTTCATTTAATCTAAGCTAAAATCGGAAACATCGACTTTATTTAACCGACTTAAAAAAAGGAAGAGATTCTATTTTTGACTGAATGTTTTTACCTGCCCGCTTCGCGTGGACTGCCCCTGATTTTATCTATCGAATTCCTAAAGATTCATTAATGGATCAATTTTGGAAAAAAATTAAAATTTTCTGCAAAAAAAACACCACGAAAATGTGTTTTTTTTTCGCAGACAAATTTTAATTTTTTTAGTGGCTCCTTTTTTTTGAAGTCGGTTAATATGGGGGATGATCTATATCCTGGCCCATCATTCCCTATTTTTCTATGGAGAAAAATTGCCAAACCCCTTTCAATTTCATAGTCAAACATATGAAATCGTCCTACATGGTTGTCTAATCTATCGAAGTATCGATTCGATATCGACTGTTTGGGTATACTTAATTATTTATAAAATATTCAACTTACTATGATATCCAAAACAGTCTGAAATGAAAAATATAATTTCATATTATTAACGAAGGCTGGTCGAGCTTTTCGTCATCTGTAGGTTGTGCAATATGGTATTGGAATTATTGTCCATAATTCATACATCAAAGTCACTTCCGAAGTCTCAAGCGTCTATTGAACAAACTATCAATATTCAATGCGAAAGACCACAAAAGATCAAAGCGGAAACGCGGCAGGTTCGACAAAGCAATGATTATTCTACATTCGTCTACATTTCTTCACTGCGCGATTCCACAGTCCATTCTAGTATCACCACCATCGAATCCCATCACAAAATCAAAGCAAACACCAACATTAACTAAGAAAACACACTACAGATCTCTAGTTATTCCCGCGTGTCTCTAGTCAAAACGTCAAACTGACAGCTCGCTAAAATCAAAATACATGGCGATGGAAAATAATCAAAAAGTATCCACATCATCGCTTTATTTTTTTTTTCTTTATGGCTGCTACTGTGTTGCCTACGGCGAACACATAATAACTCTGCCAATGTCGAGTGATTAAAGAGACACGTTAATTTAATGGTTATTGACTGACCGGATGGCGCAATTGGTAGTGACACTGCCTCTTACGCCAAAGGGTGGGGATCGATCCCCACCATGGACAAACATTCGTGCGATGGACACTTGTGTTTTTTCGGTGTCTGGGTGTAATATATTTTTTAAATCTAGGCCGTTGCCATTCGCTTTGAAAGATAAAGTAGGAAAAGAAATTGATAGGCTCATAAAGTTAGGTATTTTAATTCCAGTTACCCATTCCGAGTATGCCACTCCAATAGTACCGGTTTTAAAAGACGACGGTAAAGTTAAAATTGCAGGGGATTACAAATGTACATTAAATAAAGATTTAAAAATTGAAAAATATCCTTTGCCGCGAATAGAGGAGGTTTTTGCAAAGTTAGGCGGAGGTAAGCATTACTCAAAAATTGACCTCAGTAATGCTTACAACCAATTTGTACTCAGCGAAGCTTCTCAGGCGTTGACAACCATCAACACACCGAAGGGTATATTTAAATATTCGCGCCTAGCTTACGGGTTGGCTAATGGTCCAGCTATTTTTCAGCGAGCGCTCGAAACGCTTCTAGCAGGCATAGAAGGCGTGACGTGCTGGTTCGACGACATATGCTGTACAGGACCTGATGAGGCTACCCATCTAAGTAGGCTGCGGGAGGTGTTAAGTAGACTACAGGGTGCCGGACTAAGGTTACATAAGGGTAAGTGCGCCTTATTTCAGGACAGTGTAACCTATCTAGGGTTACGTCATCGACAAAAACGGTCTGCGAACGTGTCCGAGTAAAGTCGAAGCTATATTAAATTCGCCGGAGCCGACGAATGTAGTAGAAGTACAAAGGTTTTTGGGAGTAGTCAATTATTATCGTAGTTTTATTCCTAACGCGTCGACACTACTGAGTCCGCTCCACGAACTACTCCGCAGCGGCTCACAGTGGCAGTGGGAGCAACAGACGGCTTTCGAGCGAACGAAGCGAGAATTAGCTTCGGAGCGGGTGTTATCGCATTTCAATCCGAGCGCGCCACTCGTCCTAAGCGTAGACGCAGGGCCCGCGGGGCTCGGCGCGGTGTTCGCGCACGCGCTCCCCGCGGACCCCGCGCCCGCGACCCGCGGCGCGCGCGCCCCTCCGTGCGTCGAGCGGCCGATAGCGTTCGCCTCTAGATCGCCAAACTAGAACTAGAACTAGAAACTATAGCCAAATTCAAAAAGAGGCTACGGCGATAATTTTTGCAGTCACTCATTTTCACCAGTATCTCTACGGCCGGCAGGGATACTCCGTTCATTCTGAAGACAGATCATAAGCCTCTTCTGTCAATATTAGGCGAAAACAAAGAATTTCTATTACGACCGCGGCGCGACTACAAAGATATGTTATAATTCTTTCGGCGTACAACTATAAGGTTCAATTTGTGTGTAGCAAAAATAATGAGATTGCGGACTATTTCTCGAGATCCTTGCCTAAAAGTACATGCAATACTGAAACGAACTATACTTGTCGTTCTTACCTAAATTTCTTAGATTCGCACACGAAACCGATTACGTTTACTGAGATAAAACAAGCAACGTCCACAGATCCCGTTTTGCTAACAGTGATGAAATATATGAACGTAGGGTGGCCTCGGAAAATTGAATGCAATAATATATTCATCATCATCATCATCATCAGCCCATTTAAGTCCCCACTGCTGGGGCACGGGCCTCCCTCAATCACATGAGGGGTAATTGCCATACTCACCACGCTTGGCAGACGGGTTGGCGAGGGTTTTGATATAAATGCAGAGTTTTCCTTCTCTGGGTGCTGATGATCATGCCAGCAGCTTTACCTTAGTCGCCTTTTACGACACCTCGGATAATATATTACCTTATTTTAAATGTAAAACAGATTTAGAAATTCATGACGATGCCTGTTCAGAGGTTTCAAAATAGTAATACCTAGCTTATTCAGGGAAAAAATGTTGAATGAATTGCATTCAACGCATTTTGGAATTGTTAAAACAAAAAGTGAAGCTAGAAGCCGGATGTGGTGGCCAAACATCGATGCAGACATAGAAAGATGTATCGCACAGTGCTCGGTGTGCGTGACCACGCGCAGCGCCCCGCCCCGCGCCGCGCCCGCGCCCTGGCCCCGCCCGCCGCGCGCTTGGTTCAGGCTGCACATCGACTACATGACTATCAATCAAAGGGTGTACCTTGTAGTGGTCGATGCATTTAGCAAGTGGTTAGAGTGTATCTACATGGAAGCGGGAACGTCAACGAGGGCCCTAATACATAAACTGAAATATTTATTCTCACGTTATGGTATACCTAATGTTATTGTTTCCGATAATGACGCAAAAATTTGTTCATCTGAATTCGTCGAATTCTGCCAAAATAATAATATTAAGTATTTAACCTCGCCCATCTACCACCCTGCTAGCAATGGCTTAGCGGAAAACTCGGTTAAAACGTGTAAAAAAATGATAAAATCTATACTATCATCAGGGGAGGGAAACCGAGACTTAAATGATAAGCTGTTGGAGTACCTATTCCATTACCGGAACAGTTGTCACTGTACCACCGGCAAGTCGCCTGCTCAGCTAATGATGGGTAGATCTTTAAGGTCGAAGTTGGACATGATTTTACCCGGAGATCAGTTAACTCAAAAAAAAAATCCAGTGAGTAAAAGGTCATTTCTAGTAGGCGATAAAGTGTGGGCTAAATGGTACATTGCTAGGAAGGATAGGTGGGAGGAGGGAGTTATAAAAAGAGTCATTGGTAGTAGGCTGTATGAAGTGTATTTTGATAAGTACAAGGTTACGTGCAAACGGCACATCGATCAAATTATTGTTAACATGAGCGAGCATGACTGTTTGGAAGAGACAGATATTGATAACTATTACGAACCAACAGTCCTCTCCCGCCCCAACGACAGAGCCCCGGAGGAGGAGGCGACGGAAGAGTCTGTAGTGGATATTCCAAAGAAAACAACTGCAGACGCTTCTGAAACGGGTACCAGTACAGATGTTCAGGATTCAGAAGTTCGATCGAAACGTGTTAGGAATAAGGTTGATTATAAACTATTTGACAGAAAAGGTAGACGGAATAATTAAGGTTAATTATAAATTGGAACAGTTTTACTTAAAATTATAATTGACTGTGCAGGTTCTAAATTAGAGGAAGAGGGAGTTGTAATGTATGCATGCACGGTACCGCCGCGACTGCGCAGTACACGCCGGCCGCGAGAGCTGCGTCTCCGCGCCCGCGCGCCCCAACGCCAGTCAGTAATAAACGGACAGAGCTATAATACGGACGGTTGTTTCTCTGGCGCTCGCGCCGAACTTCTTCCCACATTCAGTGTCTCCCCAATACATATCAGTTCTACCAACCATTCTGTTCAACGACTTTTCGAAATTCATCGAACATTTTTTCGACTCCCCATACAAAATCAAGTTACATGAAATACTTTGTATGAAAAGTTGAAATTTTTTCATGCGAATTTCCAAAAGTGATAGAACAAATTTTGTTCATAATGGTTAGTAGAACGCGTGGTTAAACGGATGTCAATGTTGACAAATACACCCTGTATTTATTAATTTACAATTCGTTCGTTCGGAAACAACTCCTAGTATTGGAGTTGTTTCCGAACGAAGTTCTTATTGACCGATTTCCGATAACCGTCGTTGACGGCAAATATCGAGTCAAGACGTGAGCGCTACCGAATCTCCCTCTTAATTTTTGCTATATATGTGTTTGTTTGTACGTATCCGTTTTGTTTTGTTTTGGGTGGTGTAATTGTCAATTAAAAATTTTTAAAATCAGAAAGAATAGAATATCCTTACACCGGTCAATTTCTATTGTGATTTAATAAAAAGCAGTTTGGTGAAGAAAAATATCGTTCATTTATTTTAAACAAGATGGAGTACGACAAACCAAACGACCGACTGCCTAGCAACAGTGTGACTGACTAGTGCTGTCAAAACCTTAATCATAAACTAGCATTAGTGATGTTCTTTTAATTGTTATTTCCAACACCCCCTCTCAATTAAATGACATCACACCCATATTTAGCTCGCACACTAAACTGCTTTAACATCTCTGCATTAAACAAAACAATTCACACTGCTTACTAGTAAAAATACTCATCCTGAAAAACTTTATTAACATTACAAACCAACTCTACACTCTTTTAAACAACTTTCAAACAATTCTCTATTAAAAGCTTTCGTGAAAAAAACAGCTGGTTGCTCACTAGTTTTAACATACTTTACACAAATTTTATCATCCTGTATTAGGTCCTTCACAAAATGATACCGAATGTCAACATGCTTCAAGCGCTTAATTGATTCTGTACCTGCAGTAAGTATGGCGGACTGGTTGTCGCAAAATTTGTTTACTGGACACACATGAAAACCAAAATCGTTTAATAAATTTATCAACCAACAAGCCTCACTTGCAGCCATACTCATTGCAATGTACTCAGATTCAGTTGATGACAAACTTACTGATGCCTGTTTCTTAGAGCACCACGTGATCAAACAATTGCTGAATTTAAACATATATCCTGAAGTGGACTTCCTATCAGTTAAATCCCCTCCCCAGTCAGCATCACAATATCCTTCTAACACGCCATTATCATCACACTGGTAAGTCAGTTTATAGTCTAAAGTATTTTTAACATAACGTAGAACCCTTTTTAAAGAAACAAGTAATACTTCACTCACACACTTCTGATATCTACTTAACATTGTGACAGCAAAACACAAATCAGGCCTTGTTCCTAACACAGCGTACATAAGGCTACCTATAATCTGTCTACACAACCTTTCAGTACCTTTGTCAGTTACAGTAGCGTTTTCAAATATTTTCGCATTAAAGTTAACATCCATAGGGGTCAACATAGGTTTGCAATTTTCCATGTTAAACCTTTTAAGTATATTTTCCAAGTACCTTTTCTGATATAGCACAGTACAACCAGTTTCTAAATTTTGACTAACATTTATACCCAGGTATTCTGATATCTTTCCTAAATCTTTCATTTCAAATTCTTTATTTAGTACAGTCTTTAGTTTTGAAATTTCTTGTTCATCATTCCCAAAGAACAACAGATCATCAACATACAGCAATAAGTCTTATTTTCACCGTTACACTTCGAATACAAACATGAATCACACTTCGACCTTTTATACCCTACCTTGGTAATTACAGAGTTAAACTTACCATTCCAACACTTAGGTGACATTTTCAAACCATACAATGCTTTATTAAATTTTACTACATTTTTATTTTGATCTGAGTAAGCTCCGTCTGGTAACTGAATGTAAACATCACCAATTATCTCCCCATACAAAAAGCTCCTGTCACATCCAAATACTGCTTTCAACCTCATGATGTCCCACCGGTTTATCATATTCATACCACGCGTTATTTTGTTTTAAAGTCACAAGCTCTCTTTTAATCGCACCTTCCCACTCGCTAGCATCTGGTCTCAACATTGCTTCTCTATATGTTTTAGGATCATCCTCCGCTGTCATCACATTTCGGCACTCATAAAACACTGTTTGTTTTCTATTCCGCTTACTTCTTCGTGGTGCTAACAACTGATCACTCTCTCTCACACATTCGCTTTCAATTGTCATTGAATCCCCAATTTCATACACAATTCTCTCATCGTGCTCATTTATACCAACATCCTCACCTTCCATTATACTTACATTTTTACCTTCACTACCTACATCCTTACATACAGTATCACCTTCAGTACCAACCTTTTCACTCTCCGTACTTACACTTTCACTCTCCTTTTCATATCTAGCTCTACTTTCTGATATAATAGATTCTACAGACACAATATTGTTTCTTTCTTTTCTTTCTTCTTGCTGAGTTTCCTCTTTCTGATATTCTTGGTTTAAGAAAACAATATCCCTCTTTATTTCCACTGTGTTTTTCTGAGGAAAATAAATCCTATACCCTTTAGTATTCTCTCCATATCCAACCATCAATCCTCTTTCACTTTTCTTGTCCCATTTTCTCCGTTTTTCCTTAGGAACATGCACATACACTGGCATTCCAAAAGTTCTCAACTGATTAATGTCATATTTCTCATTAGTCCATGTCTCATATGGAGTATTTTCTGTCATACGACTCCTTCCCGTTCTGTTTAATACGTAGGCAGCAGTGTTAACTGCTTCCGCCCACAGCTTTTTCGTTAAGTCCTTCGAACATAACATAGTTCTTGCTGCCTCTACAAGAGTCCTGTTTTCGCGTTCCACCCTTCCGTTTTGCTCTGGTGTGTACGAAACGGTAGTCTGGTGAGTAATACCACGCCTCCAAAATAAGTCCTTCATCTCCTTATTGACAAATTCTGAACCATTGTCACTCCTAAAAATTTTCACTCTATTTCCAGTAACATTTTCCGCTTTATTCAAAAAATCTTCAACGCATCTTTTAACTTCATCCTTCCTCTTAATAAAGTAAACCACTCTATAGTTCGAGTAATCGTCCTTCAGCAACAAATAGTACGTGTTAAGTCCAACCGACTGTACCTGCATCGGGCCGCATACGTCTGCATGAATTATCTCACAAGTTTTTGTTGTTTCCTGGAACGTAGATTTCTTAACCACACAAGCTCTGTTTTTATTATTGTTTTTATAACGAAACTTTAAGTAATATGCATTTCCAATTCGTTTATGAATGAATGAATGAATGAATGAAAACATTTATTTCGACCAACACGGATCATATACAATTAAAATAACATCAAATCAAATTAAATTAAATAAAATTACATTACACACATAGATATTTGTTATTATTAAATACATACACACGCACACCAGCATCAGAAAAGTATTCTTACGTCAGTCCGTACATGAAACCATGCTGCAATGGTTCAGGTACTGACTGTCGTAGCGCTCGGCGAATGCAGTCAGGATGCCGTTCCGGCTGGCCCGCACCCGGCGCACCAGGGATGTGCACCGCTTGCGCATGGTTGCGTAGAAGCAGTCCACACGCGCGTCGGCGAACATCCCCGATGCGCTGCAGAAGCGGGGAAGCCCCAACAGCATCCT
>CM032487.1:7548426-7608425 GCA_019059595.1 Marasmia exigua | reverse complement strand
GATTTGAATTATTTTTTTTATGCTAGAGACGACAAACGAGCAAGCGAGTCACCTGATAGAAAGCAATCATCGCCGCCCATTAACATCCGCGAAATCAGAGAGATCGCTAATGCGTTGCCGGCCTTTTTAAAAAGGAGTACACTCTTCTCTTGAAGGTCCCTAAGTCGTAGCCATCTGGAAATACTCCCATAGGTAAACTGTTCCACAGACCTGAGGTACGTGGTAGAAAGTTCCGCGAAAAACGCACAGTATTAGACCGCCATCCATCGAGATGATGAATAAATAATAAAATGTTTATTAAAACACAACAGGATTCATCGAGACTGGGCTCTACTACTTCTACGGAAAGTGAGGAATGTATGTACGCGACTACACGCCCTTTAGGTATCAAAATCACTTTAAACACTACTACCGTGAAATTATGCGTCGATCCTACAGAAACTTGTTATATTTGGTTGGCGTCTAAATATCAATGTTTAATTAGCAAGCGCCCTCTGGAAAGAATTAAATTTTTGAGGCACAAAATAAAATGAAAAAAAAATTGCTAAAAGTGGCCAGTTTAGCCAATTTTGAAAATGATTGATAGTTGTAGAAAGAAAAAAATACATTTTTCTATTTCATGACTGAAAGTCGTTCGAGAAAGATACAAAAGAACGAGAGATATTTGAGATGTGAGTGGGTTGATGAACAATAAGCTCAGTTTAAGAAAGTATAACCTTTATATCACTCACTCATGAGTAGCACCGGTCATTTGGCGCCCCTGAGCTGGGTAAATAGAGAGTAAATTATCAACTCACAATGAATATCTTCCACACGCAGTACAAGGAGAAGAAATACCCCAGGCAGTTGAAGTACTTCCCCTGGAATGTGCGCGACCATTCGATTTTCTCGCGCACAGACCGCGCCGCGGCGGCCTCCAGGAACAGTTGGCGGCTCAGCTCCTCCAGGCCAGCGATCTCTTGCCGCAGCTGGCTGATGTCTGGAACACATACCAGACCATCATCATTCATCATCTCATGTGGAGATCCAAGAGAATATTATATACGTTATAAGAGTCAGCATTTCCATACAAGCCCTGTATTCTGTCAAAAATATCTGGTGCTCAAACTTTAATTAACCTACATACTGCTAAAAACTAATTCAATACCAACCATCAAAGCAGAATGAACATTTGAGTAGTTAATTATTTAATATTTCACTAGATGGGGTGGTAACTGAATCCTACAAAATTAAAGTTAAAAAATACCCGCGCCCACTCGGGAGTTCGGGATAGAACTTTAAGGTTTTCAAAAGAAAATTCCATGAAAAGGCCATATATTTCTTATGTTTATTTCAGTTGTGAAAAACTTTAAAAAAAATACTCACTCTCCGTGCCTTGTCCCAGTGGATTCGCTATACTGCCAACACTGGACAATATATTGGTCCAAAACCCTCCCTTATTCTTCACATTGGACTGGTCCATCATGCTGTAGTTGGACCTCCCCCCCATAGAATTGGCCTCGGCTATTGCTATCCTTTTCTTTTTCACCAGTATCATATCCATTGTCTGTAATAGTTTTTTTTCTATTGACATAACGTCTGCTTGTGTTACTGGTCTGTAAAATAAGAAAGTTTATTAAATTACATTCAGTTGACCACATTTTGAAAGACACATATTTATTCATCATCATCACGCTGTTTCATTTTATTATTCTTGGTATGGAATAAGTTGATAATTATTCTAATTAATTAATAAATAATTATCTAATAATTATTTCTCAAGAAATAAATAAATCATTTATTATCCTCCACACAATGTTGGCTTACATTCAATTATACAACCTGTGCGGATAAAGAATGGGATCAGAAATGGCGGCGAATCTATTCACTTCTCGCTCGCACACTATTTGCGTCTATATTCGCACTCGTGGGGTGCGAGTATAGACGCAAATAGTGTGCGAGCGAGAAGTGAATAGATGCGCCGCCATTTCTGATCCCCTTCTTTATCCGCACGGGTTGTACATGTTATAGCTAATTATAGGGTCAAACCGCCGTGACATTGTGACAGACTTTTGCCTGGATGTAGGTTCAGAGCCTGTGTTACCGTTACAGGTCACCAGTGCAATCATCATTCAGTGAAAGTCGAGAATATGTATGTTTGAGGAACTAACGGAGTTGCCATGTCATACCAATGGGGTTGACACACCGCATGAAGTAAGCAGCAGTGGTGGCCCCATATTTTTTTTCACGATTTCATAGATAAAATTATACTAAATTAAGACACCACTTTTTCAAAGTGGAACTGCCGCGGTGACTCGCATATATTTTTTTTTTAATTTTTAGTGGCAAATGATCAAACGGATTACCTGATGGTAAGCGATTGCCGATTGATATCACTCTGGGCGAGCCGGCCCATTCACGCTGAAGCGTGGCTCTCCCAAGGTCATAAATTAAGCTTACCTTATAAAAATAGCCATAGAGGTGTAAGGATAGTTGACAGCACCGAAACCCGAGAGCAGTGCCATCACTGTCACACCTATGACGCCGATACGGGACACACCTTGCTCTATTGAAAATATACCCTGAAACCAGAAACAGGCTAATTTGTGTAGGTATCTTTTTCTTACTACTGGACATTGAGGCCTATATATAGTTTTAAGGTGACGGGTAGGGCTCACTAGCGACGCCAATCTATTTTAATTTTTAGCTACTAAACCGGATATATTTTAAACATTTTCAGGGTTACAACCTCTCGGCAAACACTTCCTACTATTTATTAAATAACCATGCACAAATGTTGGGCACAACGCGTACGCAAAAAATTAAATCAATTTTTCGCGTACAAAAACGGACCTAACATTTGTGCATGGTTATTTAATAAATAGTATAAGTGTTTGCCGAGAGGTTGTAACCCCGAAATTGTTTAAAATAGATCCGGTTTAGTAGCTACTAATTAAAAACGATTGGCGTCGCTAGTGTGCCCTACCCGTCACCTTAAGCTTTTATAGTCACTAACATAGAATATGTTTTACAGGAATTCTACCACATAACTTATTTTTGAGTTTCCGATTTTTCGGTGCTGTTAAGCTTGTAGCTTACATGATATAAATCCCATACAAAGTTATACTAATTGAGGCCTTTTTTTTATGTGATAGCTGGCAGACGAGCAGACGGATCGCCTGATAGTAAGCGATTGCCGCCGCCCATAGACACTCGCGACACCAGTACAGTCACAAGTGCACTATCAACCTTTAAATCCCCCTTTCCCCCGGACTAGGCCTCCGGTACCCTCACTCAGAAGTTACTACTGATTTGTAAACTTAAATCGTATTTTGTATGTCATAAATACCAGTTTTTTTTGTTTTTTTTATGTCATAGGTGGCAGACGAGCAGACAGGATCACCTGATGGTAACCTATGTTTTGTCATGATAATATAAAATTAACTGGCAAAATAGAACAGAACTGGCTTTATAGAACTGAACCATCGAAATAATATCTTTCAACTGATTCTGCTACTGTCAATCACAACAATCAATCTGGGTATCGAACCCGGGATCCCAAGTGCAACCGTCAAATTAAACTGTCACCGACATGCCATTACATCACTGAGGCGGGCGAAGTACCTTCGACTAATAAGTTACCTGTTTTGGACTCAAAATAGGAAATGGATCTCCAATCTTCCAGAAGAAATACAAATAAATAAACCATACAAACATGGTAAGAGGCCTTATCATGTTATGTGACACTGAAAAGAAACAAAATTATTCTTAAACTAAGAACAGAAAGTCACTACACAAGTTACTACATTTGTCAAAATTTTTCATTCGATATTTAAATAAATAAATATTTCACAACATCACATACATTGATCTGACTCCGAGATAGGTAGCTCAAGCACCTGTGTTACGGATATCAGAATCAACAGTGGGATTACAAATATATACATATAAAACTTTTCTTTTGTAAATACATACTTACAATACATAGCAAACACCCAGACCAATACAAACAAACATGTTCTTGCACACAAATGTTTGTACTGTGCGGGGATCGAACCCGAAACCCTTGTATCAGAGGCAGCATTCACTACCACTGTTCCAATTGGGTCGTTAAACATACATGTTTCACATGATGGTGAGAATTAACTGAAGAAATTTGACAATATTATATGCTTTGATGTGTGGCTGTATATACACAGTTAAGGTGACAGGTAGGGCACACTAGCGACGCCAGTCAATTTTAATTGTTAGCTACAAAAAAAGTTAGGATCTATTTTAAACAATTTCGGGGTTACAATCTCTCGGCAAACACTTATACTATTTATTAAATAACCATGCACAAAATGTTGGGTCCGTTTTTTTTAATTGATTACCGAAATTGTTTAATATAGATCAGGTTTAGTAGCTGACAATTAAAATCGATTGGCATCGCTAGTGTTTCCTACCCGTCACCTTAAACCTAAAACTTGACATAATAAAATAAATAATTAGCTAACATGGGGTTGTCTTAAACTACTGTCTATATTTAAGGGTTTCAAACCAATCTTGACTAACAACTAAGATTAAGATAATTTTATTATAATACTTAAATAAAAATTTAAATAATATAACATGTGCAATTTTATAAATAAATGCACGGAACTACACATGTGTCTGCTTTTTAAAACTAGTATACTTACCAAATCTCACATTACTAATGCAGAAATAAGCAATGTAAAATGGTAAAAGAGCTATTACCATAAACAGCAAGGAATATAGACCTAAGTTCCAATGGAAATATCTTGAGCTGAAAATAAAAAGGTTGTAGTCATTAATGTGATAATGTTTGTGCAATTTACAACTTTGAAAAAAACATTATTGCTTATATAAATATTATTAGCTTATTCAACATATTACTTTGTATAAGGATCAGTAAACTTTTGTGTGATAAAGACATAAAAAGAATATCTATCTATCAGTCAAGTCATTTTGAATTATTAATGGATTTACATACACAAGTTTATTTCAAAGACATATCAAATAACTTGGTTATGTTGAAATGGGTACTCTGTATATAAATTAAATATATACATTTTATCTTATACTGATGTAAATCCTGTTGGTGTACTTATAAATAAATAAGTCAAAATTCTGAATATATTGTGTTCTGTAAGCCATTCTGTAGTTGTCCCTAATTATTTTAAAAATCAACCAATACCTTGAATCTAAGTAACCTATGATTTCAAAAATGATCAACTCAAACATTGTGCAGCTGAGCGCGAACGTGACGGAGAATATGAGCTGGACGAGAGTGTGGTGGACCTCATAGTCACGAAATAATTGCTTCACAAAGAAAATCCAACCTCCAACGAAGAAAACCGTCTGAAAAACGACAGTAAACATTTCAGACGCATTAAATCATAACGAGAAGAAACTTTGGTGATAGAGCATCAGTTTTAAAGATAATTTGATGACCAAACCGATAAAATAAGTCTAAAATCCGGGACAACATTTTTATATTATTTACAAAACATAACCTTAAAATCGGCAATATTTTTTATCGAATTATAAGCGCTAAATTTTACCTGCGATATTAAAATAATAAACGTATCTTCCCAGAATGTCATTTTTATGATTTCTTTCCAAAAATTAGGATCATCATCAGATTTAAAATATGTACTTCGGTAGGTACTCAATGCTTATTTCTATTCTGTCAGCACAGTATTCACAGATTACTTAATAGGTACATAGGACAGTATCTACAACTTTGTTTGTTGTGGTCAGCACTTCTGTCAGTGAGCCCAATTCTCGGGTCGTGATATTTTGTCATCATACGATATATATCACCAAAACATTTTTTTTTGTATGGTTTTCAGGTGATATCCACCATGTTTTTTCATATCGAAATCCCCAGAATTGGGCTCCTGGACCCCAATTCTCGTGCTTGTGATATTTTTAAAACATGGCGGATATCACACGAAAACCATACAAAAAAACTATGTTTTAGTGATATATGTCGTATGAAAATAAATATCACTAGCCGGAGAATTGGGCTCCTGGACCCCAATTCTCGTGCTTGTGACATTTTTAAAACATGGCGGATATCACCCGAAAACCATAGAAAAAAAGCTATGTTTTAGTGATATATGTCGTATGAAAATAAATATCACGAGCCCTAGAATTGGGCTCTCGGAGTCCAAGTCTCGGGACGTGCGATAAAATGTCGTATTTTCTTTAATGTTACTTTTCCAATGTCGTACGAAAATGTCACAAAAGTAAAAAAACTCTATTCTCGTGCCCATGCGACAGTAAAAGTCACTTCCATAGAGAATGTGGACCATATCATTTCCGCTAATACGTTCCATTTTGTTGATTGACACAAATATACAATCGAGAAATCTTAATGTTTATTGTTTAAGTATTAGTTCAACATTTTCTAGCCTTTTTATAACAACAGTCAATTTTATGTTTTTATAACATCATAATTATCATAACTGCTTTAAAATACGATCAAAAAAGACGAAAAAGAAAATTGATTTTATGAAATTGTAATTCCGTTACACTGACCGAAAACCAAAAGATTTCTTTTCAGTCTGTGGTAAAAAGAGATGGCAACTGTAGCAAAAAACGCGTTAAAAGAAAAAAATTAAATTAAGAATTTTCTTTACACTGATTTTATTACTGAGATAAAAAGGCTTAATGACAAATAATACACATATGTAACAAATAGTGCAATAATATTTATATTTCTTTAAATTCTAGTTATAAGCAAAATTAAAAAAAAAGCCGGATTCATTTCGGGGAGTGTGCGGAGGTTCTACATAACTTGATCCCCCCCGGCCCATTCCATCATCGGACGACAAGGCGCGGCGAGTCCTTTCATCCTTATGTGGTAGAAATACCCCTTATCCGCACGAAGCGATGTGCTTCCACATTTATAATGCGGACGGCCAAGGAATGGAACTCTCTGCCGAGATCTGTTTTTCCTGACCACTATAATCTCGGGCATCTTTAAGGCAAGAGTGAACAGGCATCTTTTAGGCAAACGCGTATCATCCTAGACCTCATCGTCGCTTTCCATCAGGTGCGATTGTGGTCAAGCGTTAGCTTATTGACCAAAAAAATAATAATTCAGCATTCAAGATAGTAATTTGTAGTTATAATGTGAAGTATGACTGATTAACATTGCTATGCCCTTACAGGGCGCTACATTGTATTAATAACATCTTATGTACGTACATTTATTATTTAAGATACTTTGAACCCAATGTAGCACGCAATAAATATATTAATTGATTGATTGAATATTTTAAGGTATGTAGGTAATACTGGTAAAAATTTGTACCAATTAAAGAAAATATAAGAAAATTTAAAAATCTCAGCTAAACAATCGTTCACACAGAAAATCAATCTTCTTCTTAGCAGTTAATTTAAACGTGTTATGTGATTTGAACAACCAACCGTCAATAAACAACATAACGCGAAACGACTCAAACGTCGCGTTGAATTAGAGAAATATCACCAAAATCACCGTGATACTTCATATCGTATGGTCAAGACCATACGATACGTATCGCATGAAAATATGTGACATATGTCATTTCGAGATCGCGAGAATAAGCAAACCGTTTTCATACGATATCCTCCATGTTTTGTTGATATATATCGTATGATGATAAATGTCACGAGCCCGAGAATTGGGCTCCTGTTTTTTTTTCATTCAGTACAGTGTTACTAGAACCAGTTTGTAAAATTTCCCCAAATTCCATTTTTTCCCCAAAATGATAGGTTTGGCCACTTTTTCCCTATACGTAGGTATTCAATCTGGAAATAAAAAAAAATTTAAAAGTCCAAAAATAAATTGACTACGATATCATCTGCGAATCGAAGGTGCGTCATGTACTCGCCATATATATATTGCCATCCTCTGTTTTCAGCTGGGTCAGCAAGCTTTCTTCAATAGCCAGATCTCTAGCGAACACTTTAGAGCCTTTGTTCCGTTCTATGGCCTCTTTAATACGTTCCGTATTAGATTGGCGTATGTTGCGAATTAGGTATTTAGAGATGCGCTTGCTGAGCTGCCGTCGTTGACGAGCTTCATCAGAGGTTTGCAAAACCATTTTCCACCTTTCCTCCATTATCTGTAGAGTTTGCTCCGAGATTTTACTGGCTTTTTTGTACGGCTGGGTCTGAAGACCTTTGCACCCGCCGTAAGGACAGCTTCCACGAGCCTGTCTTTATTCTTGTCCACGTTTGGACAGCTCTCAAGCAATCGAAGCTATTTTCCAGTTCGAGTTGAAACCTCTCGGGTTTCTGGCGGAGCGTAGATTTCATCAATCGATACCTTTCGGAATTAACATTGAGATTCAAAGTGCCTCTTACCATTCGGTGATTCCCAGTGTTTACCGAATCGATCACTGAGACATCATTGAATATCCGGGTCTTGGTAGCCATGATGAAATCAATTTCATTTTTTCTAACGCCATCCGGACTTTTCTACTTTTGATGCAGCCGTTTTTAAAGAAGGAATTATCATGTAAGTACAGTCCCTCCCTCTCCATATACTCGGCTAGCATTTGACCACGGTAATTCTGGGTTCCAGATCCAAATTGCCCCACTTTCTACTTCTCATCGCCCTTTTGCCTAGCCATTCGTTGAAGTCTCCCATGACAACAGTGTAGTGAGTATTGGAAGTAAGTATGTATTCATTCCGCTAAAATCAATTAACAGTTCAGTTCGAGGGGGGAGGGGGAAGGAGAGGGGGGGGGGGGGTTGGCCCAACGGGAAATCAACAAAGAAACCTTTTCCTGTGTATGGTAAAAATGAAATAAGTAGGTATACCTACAATTCATAATATTCATGTTGCTCCGTTGTTTTATAACTATTTGGAGATAAGTACTAAAATAATATCTTAGAATTTTTTTAAAAAGGACCTTTGTTCAGCCACAGATATTATATGTTCAGCTATATATCTGGAAAACGGGGAAGTTCGGGACAATAAATGTCGCGATATACATAAACACCCACAGATTAACCCTACAAAGTTTCAAGCTGAGATCTACCAAGACTTGGTACTTACAGAAGTCCTTATTAGATTTCATATCCATCCATCCCATAGCAAAATATTACGTGACATTTATCATCATTTTTGCAAATTCTCGCGATGTAAAATGGTGACATATGTCACATATTTTCGTGCGACACGTTGGTCAAGACCATACGATATGAAGTATCACGGTGATTTTGGTGATATTTCTCCAATTCAACGTGACGTTTGAGTCATTTCACGTTTTGTTGGTTTTCGACGTTTGGTTGTTCAAATCACAAAACAAGTTTAAATTAACATGCCATGTTTTCAAAATATCACGAGCACGAGAAGTGGGGTCTTGGGCTCCAGGGCTCCTGTGGCCCAATTCTCGGGCTCGTGACATTTCTTTTCATACGACATATATCACTAAAACATAGTTTTTTTGTATGGAGCCCAATTCTCGTGCTGGTGATATTTATTTTCATACGATATATATCACCAAAACACAGTTTTTTGTATGGTTTTCAGGTGATATCCGCCATGTTTTCAAAATGTCACGAGCACGAGAATTGGGCTCATGGTTTTCAGGTGATATCCACCATGTTTTTTCTCATATCGAAATCCCGAATTCTCGTGCTTGTGACATTTTTAAAACATGGCGGATATCACCTGAAAACCATACAAAAAACTATGTTTTAGTGATATATGTCGTATGATAGTAAATGTCACGAGCACGAGAATTGGGTTTTTGGGCTCCTGAAAACAATACAAAAAAACTATGTTTTAGTGATATATGTCGTACGATAATAATTCTCGGGCTCGTGACGAACAATTTTAATTTAAATTCAGCTTGTTTTTTTTACAAGCTGAATTTAAATTAAAATTGTTCATTTATTTAAAAATACAGAAATCAGCCTTAGAATAATAAGTTAAATGATTTCCATTATAATTTAACTTAATTTAAAAATTATCTATAAAAATCAGCTGAATCTCTAGAATATTAGCTAAATATTATGAAAGCACAAAGAGTAGAAGGCACGCCCCATTACGAGAATAGTGAGCGGCTGACATATTGCTTCCTTATGTATGAATATATATACATTATGAATGAATTAATAAATTATATGATTTGGTATGACAATGGATTTGTTGCCTAAATAATGGCTAATTAAAAAGTAATCAATTTCTTACCACAGATTTATATAAGTATTTATTTATTTATCTTCTTACGCTATCTTTACAGGGTTTAGCCTAATGCGATAGTGCAACTATTTAATTATTTTATACAAAGCTATCTATTTCAATATACAAATTTTAACATTATAAACTAAACCAAGAAATACATAATCCTATTTATAACATAATATTATATAGTGCCATTCTTGCGAATTCACTCAGGGGACAACAGTGCGACCCCACGAGTGCGAGTATAGACGCAAATAGTGTGCGAGCGAGAAGTGAATAGATGCCGCCGCCATTTCTGATCCCATTCTTTAACCGCACAGGTTGTAGATATTGTCATACTAGTCCATACTATAATATTATAAATGTGAAAGTGTGTGTTTGTCTGTATTTCACTGTAAAACGGAGCGACGGGTTAACTTGATTTTTTTAGTGGAGATAGAAGGTAGGTATGGAGGCTACTTTTGTCTCTTTCTTTCGCGAGCCAAGCCGCGGGCAAAAGTTAGTTTTGAATAAATACGACATTTAAATATTAATTTTCAGTATATTTACAGCACTTACAGAGGTACAATAATTATTATTTTGTAAAAATAAGTTAAATATACACATATTATCATGATGGTCTCAAGTTACTCACATGTACAGTATATTTGCCTTCACTTTCAATAAATTCAAGATATGTTTCATCTTCAGAGAGCTGCGGTTGTGGCTGTAAATTATAGTCTTCGCTGTCAAGCCTTTTTAATTCCTGTGTTAGCTGTCTAAAGTCTACTTCATTTATTTTTTGAGTTGTTGCCATCTTCTTTACTTCAGGTTGCAATTCAGTCTTGTAATGTGTCTTTTTATGTTTATGCAAATATGTTTGAGAAGAAAACTTGCAACCACAGACTTCACATTCTAAAGAAGCATTTGTATGCTGACGTCGAATGTGTTCTGATCTACGTGATGCTGATAGGAATCTAGCATCACAATGACTACATTCATAAGGCTTATCACCTGTGTGTATGCGAGTGTGATATAATAAAGATTCTTTTGTTACGAACTTTCCGTTACACACTTCACATTCAAAGTTTCTTTCCTTAGTATGTTTTACCATGTGAGCTTTTAATCTACTTTGAGCCCAAAACTTTTTATTACAGAACTCACAGACATGGGCTTTATAGTTCCCATGTTCATACTGTATGTGAACACGTAGTGACACTTTCTGAGTATATTTCTTATTGCAATAATCACAGGTGAATTTAGCATCAGCTGGGGAGGCTCTGGTTTTCTGACCGCAAACTTTAAATTCAATGTGTTTTTTAAAAGTGGTTCTGTTTTTATACATTCGTCCACAATCCTGGCAAATAAGTCTCAAATAGTGTCCCATTTCATGCATTTTAAATGTATGTTTATTGTTAAATATTTTCCCACAGTCGCTGCAGACTATAAGACAATGACTCTCAGTTTTGTGAGTTTCTAAATATGCAGGTGAGCCAAATTTCTTTGGACAATCAGAGCATTTGTAAGTTTTAGGTGCATGCACTCTGATATAGTGATTTCGTAACCCCAACTTGGTAGGAAACAATTTTAAACATGCTTTACATTTGATAATTGAATCATTTTCGTTGTACATCATATCATTTGTTCTAATCGGTATCAGGCATTTACTAGAGAGCTTTTTCTTCTTTTCTCTCTTAACGTTAGCTGGGTATACTTCAACTTCTAATTTCGGTTTCATTTGTGGAATGTTAACCATGGATTGGAACCTTTTATATGCGGCAGTGACATTGTGCACTGGTCTCTTGTTATCATAAAACTGTTTGCTTGTAAAATCTTCAGTATTTAATGACACAAACAATGATTTGTATTCATTTGGGCTTTCATCAGTATTTTCAATGCTGTAGTACAGGCCATTCAAAGTGCTTGTCAATAGTTCTGAGTTTAATTTGATGGCATTTGCAAATACATAGCTGTTTATTGCTCTCTGCACACACGGACCGCAGACATGCTTGAATAAAACCAAGTAGTCAATGAACTGTAAAATAGGAAGAAACCAGATTATACATATAGAAAATACAATAGATACAAAAAAGGAATATTAGAAAAAAAATCTTAAATATTTTGCCTTTTCATATCTAGAACTACTTAGCTTCTCTCTCAATCAAATATTTGAATTTGAAATTCAGATAAGCTTAGTTTTATCTTTTAAGTTTTCTTGATTCCTATAAATGGATGGAGGAGCATAATGGAACATTTCGATAGCTCCTGGGAGCCAGTGGGATTATTTGGAAAGTGGGAATAAGCCAAATTTTCACTTCACATGACTAAAACGGACTTTCAATTGCATTGGTGTTTGTGTTTAAGTGAAAATAAACTATCAACTTACACACAGTACATACAATTTAAACAATAACATGAGAATCATCTCAGCGTGACTGTCCTTCCCAGTTACAATCAAAGCTGTGTACCTACACTTCATCATGATCAGCCCATTTAAGTCCCCACTGCTGGGGCACGGGCCTCCCTCAATCACATGAGGGGTAATTGCCATACTCACCACGCTTGGCTGACGGGTTGGCGAGGGTTTTGATATAAATGCAGAGTTTTCCTTCTCTGGGTGCTGATGATCATGCCAGCAGCTTTACCTTAGTCGCCTTTTACGACACCTCGGTAAGAGTGAGGGTGGCCTATTCTACTCTGCCGGGGACCACACGGCCAACCTACACACCTACACTTGGACCATGATCTAATATTTGGTGAGTCTGGTAACTAGAAGAAGACATGGATACCAAACTTAACAATACAAGGTAAGTAGGTAATAAAAGTTTGTACAATTTACCTCAAAACCAACTAGAGATGTCAAAATCTCGGACACAGGTAAGTTGGAGTCGACTTGGTTCACGTTCACAATCACTTCGTCGTCGATGTATAACGGTTGCTCCTGTATTATACTCAAGCACAAGCAGCAGAAGTCGTTCCGACGATTTAGTAAGTTTTCTAGGACACTGCTCAATGGTGTAGTCATCTTTGCGATCCGATTCAACCGATCACCACAAATCTAGCCTATAATTTATCACAGCTGATATTTAAACTAAATAGAAGATAGTTCGAATAAACTATTAAAATAGGTATTTTCTTATATTAAAAAGTAATCTCTACCTATGTAAAATTGTAAAATAATAATAACCAAACCAACAAACTGTCAGTCAACTAGTGATGCCTATCGATAGACGACTATCGATAGTCTATCGATAGTTGACGTCATATCAATAGTATCGATAGTTTTAAACTATTGATAGTCTTTTTATTTTCGATACTATTGTTTATAAATTATTGGTGGAATGGTCTCTACTGAATGCGAAGTAACAGGAAAAAAAATATGTTTCAACTCGAAATACATAATTTACTGTGTAAAATAATAACATCTTGTATACTTTTTGATAGTTTGCAACAGTTGTGTACATACATCATTTTTTTACTTTAGTTTTTCGTTTTTGTGGGTAGTTCAAGAAAAGCAAGGCTTTTAAGTTGTTTCTCTGATCGATTAGGTACCTATATTCTATAAATTACTAAGACTTTAGCTTACCTAAAACTCCAAGTCATACTATCGAAGAATAAGGAACTATCGATAGCTTAAAACTATCGATAGTATCGATACTATCAATACTATCGTTGGTTTACTAGCCATGAACAACAATACTATCGATAGTTTGGTGATATCTAGCCATAATACTGTCGATAGTACTCCAAGTCATCAATAATATTACACTAATTTGGGCTATCGATTAACTATCGATAGCGAAACTATCGATAGTTCGTCGGCATCACTACTGACAACTGTCAGTTGCAGTCAGTGTTGCTAGATCGTTTGTAACATTTTGCCAAATTCCAATTAAAATACTTAGATCCGGTTTAGTAGCTAAAATTAAAATCGATTGGCGTGTGCCCTACCCGATACCGTCTAGATTTTTTCGTTTATTTCTCGTATTGTTTTGGAAATGGCGATAACCCATATATAGATATTTACAGTACTTAGGTAAAAAATTAATTTAGCGAATTATTATTACTCTATTGTTTACCCATTTAAGGCGAAAAGGCACACTAGCGACGCCGATTGATTAAATTTTTTAACAGTAGTTAAATACTTTTGACGTGAATCAAAGTTACGTTACATACGTTAGCATAATGATTAAGGCGACGGGTAGCCTAATTAGCGACACCATTCGTTAGTTACTAAACCGGATCTATTTTAAACAATTTCGGGGTTACAACCTCTCGGCAAACACTTACACTATTTATTAAATAACCATGCACAAATGTTGGGTCCGTTTTTGTACGCGAAAAATTGATTACCGCCAAAAGCGGCCACTTTTAGCGTGAATAAATTTTTCGCGTAAATGTTGAGTCCGCATTTGTAAATAGTTATTTAATAAATAAGTAGTATAAGTGTTTACCGAAAGTTGTAACCCCGAAATTGTTTAAAATAGATCCGGTAAAGTAGCTATAAATTAAAATCGATTGGCGTCGCTAGTGTGGCCTACCCGTCACCTTAAATAAATAGTGTAGGTACATAAGAGGTTTGCCGGATGGCAAGTGTACGGTACCCTTCGCCTTAATAAGGTTCGCTCATATGCCTGCATAACTTCCCTATCTACTATTTCGTTATTAAAGTCACACCAATTAATATTTCTAATTAAATCAAAGTTTTAATCCCAGTACTACCTACTACCTATTTAATTGTGGAGGAGGCATGGAGTTACGTAGGACGGTTTACACGATTTGTTTTCTTTATCAAATTTCACTTATGGTAGGTATAAAAATAATATATATGAGGTACTTAACCTGTGGAGGTAACTTTAGGTCGTTACCTCTATGGTCGCACCTGAGAAAATAGCTTTTTGCATCGCAAGTTATATCTCTAAATGCATCATAGTTCTTTGAACAAAAGATCGAAATACTTATTAAGGCTTTTTTTCCGACAGCCCTCCCCCCTCTCGCTCCCATTGGACGAATTCTTAGATGGTGTCCCAAAATATTTTTTTTTCCCAAATTTATTTTTTTAGAGTTGTATAACTGATGACGACGTCAACCTCAAAAAGAGTCTTGAAATTCTGGAACAAGACGTCGGTGGACGGGAGCCAGAAGACGAGAAAAACGTGGACCACCTGGTCTCCAAGTTGAAGGATAAAGAAGTAGACGAGGTAAAACTACATCAATCAAAGTGACACCACGCGATACTCTCGCCGCCAAGTTAGCTTGCTACATAGTGATCTGGAGCTGGGCTCCAGGACCCCAATTCTCGTGCTCGTGACATTTATTTTCATACGACATATATCACTAAAACATAGTTTTTTTGTATGGTTTTCAGGAGCCCAATTCTCGTGCTTGTGATATTTTGAGAACATGGCGGATATCACCCGAAAACCATGAGCCCAATTCTCGAGCTCGTGACATTTATTTTCATACGACATATATCACTAAAACACAGTTTTTTTGTATGGTTTTCAGGTGATATCCGCCATGTTTTTTCATATCGAAAATCCCCAGAATTGGGCTCCAGGAGCCCAATTCTCGTGCTCATGATATTTTGAAAACATGGCGGATATCACATGGAGCCCAAACACACAAGCACGAGAATTGGGCTCCTGGAGCCCATCCATGGCGGATATCACCTGAAAACCATACAAAAAAAACTATGTTTTGGTGATATATATCGTATGAAAACAAAAGTCACGAGCACGAGAATTGGGCTCCTGTGCGCCAAGTGATTGAGACATTTTTTTTAATAGTGAGCAATGGCCACTTTTAGCAATTATGGAAATGATTGTTACTTGTAGGAAGTAATTATTAGTAATATAAGTTCGTTTCTATAATTGTTAATATACCGCTGATTTGCCAAAATGTATTATAAACTCTAAGCATCACCTGCACCCTGATGACTTACAAATCTATAGACACTGTCACGACTCACGACTGTAAACATCATTAACTTAATCTGGCAATAGCAGACTGGTCAAGAACAAACTTATTAATTTTAGGCCCCAATACACAAATTAAAAACGCTTACCTACCTAAGAAGATCTAAGAAAACCGGCAAATAAAATTTCAAACACGCTAATAGACCAAGTAATTGAAGCTCGAAATACTGATGGACTGTGATTTAAGGTTTGAGAAACATGTACTCACTACAGTTAAACAATGTTACTTTAGATTAAAGGTAAAAAGGTAATCTACCAAATAAGGCAGTTTGTTAGCGTGGAACTACTAATACGCTTAATACGAATCACTAATTTTATCTACATTAAACTACGCGGATGCGCCAGATATAGCTTCTCAGTTACTCGTAGAGCAGATGTCACTCCTGATTTAAACAAGAGTAATCTCACGAATGTGGAGTCACGCCATGCTACGCACTTTACAAGATTACTTTTGGAGTGATCAAACATAGGAATTTTGGATATCTCTCCGAGAAGTTAAAAGTTACGCAACGACAATCTCGGATCACTGATCGCCTCATTATGTCCTTCATATAATACCGCTGCGTTCCGTGGTAATTTCCTATACATACTCTGCATTTAAATGTTGGAATAATATTCCACCACCAATGAGAAACTCCACCACAATTCTCTTATCTTACAGAAGAGTAGATAATAATAAAAGTTAAAAAAATAAACCCGACTTTCAAAAAAACACGCTCTAAAAAGTAGGAAACAAGAAAATTGTCACTGCTGAAATTATTATGCCGTATTGCCGTGGTCGTATGCCACATTTATTTTATTTTATTATAATGAATCTGTTTTGCTACAATAGGTGGTATACGACCACGGTAATACGACATACTTAATAATTTCAGAAGAGACGATATTCTTGTTTCCTACTTTTTAGAGCGTGTTTTTTTGGTAGTCGGGTTTTAGTTTTTGAATTTTATTTTTATTTAACATGTTTCTACTTATGTAAATAAAATTACATATTTGAAATGTGCTTTATAAAAGCTTTTTTCATTTGATACCCCACACGGTACCGTCAAGCAATAGAGGGCGCTGTAGTCAATTTAACGTGACGTCGTGTATCCTATAACCAGAAGACAATCAAGACGCTTCTTACGATACCTCATTTGTTCAAATATGATAACTAGTTTAAAAGTTATGAGAACAGATGAACAACCATACATACATATATACAGGAGTATAGGGTAATGAGAGCCTACTAAGAGAAAAATTTGATAAAAACCACATTTATTAACATTCTTTTATTATTCAATTAGGAACTCTTAATTTGATTATTAAAGTGTATTTTAATGACATTAATAATCAATAACAGACATATAATTAGGTACAAAAACGATTTTACGAAAAAAGTTAGTTGCTCCCATTACCCGACTCATTTAACGCTCATATGGGAAATAAGAGCCATAATATTTACTCTTTCCCAAAAATTGAACATAACAATTTTAAATTAACAACTTTAAATTAAATCTTTTTTGTTAATACAAATTGTAACACAAATAAAAATCAACTAAACATTAAAAGATAATATTATTAAAGTAAAACAAAAAACTCTGACTTTACGGATTCAAACAAAATGCACAAATGTAAGAATCTGGTCTATCACTGCCTGAACATTCTTTATGGGCCCAGTTTTCGCAACTTAAATCCCAAAACATAAAACCGGCTAAATTAAATCTCTTCTTTAAAGTGCTGTAAGGTATGCCAGTTTGTTGAGACACTTTATATACGGAAATGCCTCCTCTTCTGAGAAGAGAGACTGCATTTTCTAAAGTATCAACCGTCCAAGAAGCTTTTGTAGTTGTCCGAATTGTTTTACGTGGCATCTGCAATAAAAAGAAAATAAAATGTCGTAAAAGTATATTGTGAAAGTTAACGGGGTATTGCGAACTATATCGGGTAGTGAGAGCCATGATAGGCTACCATTACCCGCTGACCACCATTTTGAAAAATAATAACATAAATATGTAATTCTTCTTTCAGTTACAATTTAACCAATTGAACATGTTAAATAATGAATCTAGGGATGTAATAAACATAATAAAATAAGAATACAATTCCATGCTTACCTTGGCGCTAGCAATCAGCAATTTTTTATAAGCACTGAGCAAAAAACACACAATCGTCCATCGTGAGTCAACGCGTGGCACTAGCGACTCGTGTTCGTAAGGCGAAGTTTCTCGATGGTTGACGAAAGCGGCCGAGTGTTTACAATCGCGCGAATGTGCCTACATACCGTTCAATTCCCATGGCTCCCATTACCCGACCGCTCTCAATACCCCGCGTTCCCCTACAGGTCAAAATCATAACCCTCCTTTTTGCTTCGCCGTAGTCGGGCAAAAATAGCATTTAGTTTATCTTACATAACTTCATATCATACATACGTCTTGATTACGTTGCCCAGCACCTTTGCCCTGAGGAACAACAGCTTTAGACGAAAACTGGAATCACACGCTAAGGTGAGGACTTACCTGCTTACTTACACGTTGCAGCCTTAACTAAATACCCATATTTCCAGGTAAAAAAGAATGAAAACCAACAGTACCAAGCTGAGAAGGAGGCAGGGGACCCGGCGGACGTGCTTGGCACCAACGTTCATCATAACTACCCTGCCGTGTTCAAAGACTTCGGCAGGCGGTTCGTGTTGCAATATCCCTATACTGAGGTAACAAGAAACATTGTTATACTTGCTTAAAAAAAATTAATGTATCAGCCTATAAATTGTCCCACTGCAGGGCAAAGGCCTCAATTATAAAAATCAAGTTATCGCTACATGATGGATTAGGCTTAAACACCACGCTTGTCTAATGCGGATTGGTGATCACTGATGACAAACCCGAGCTATGTTCAAAAATTCTAAACATAGTTTTTTTCGACCCGGAAATCGACCCCACGACCCCGAGATCCCCTGAGATCTTGGCCCGGTACTTAAAGCGACACTGCGACGAGGATACTAGCGCTGCTCACTTTAAGCTGTGAAAAAATCAAACTTCTAAGTTAACGCGATCAAAAGATACAGCTGTTTATACCGACACTTCGATTGTAAACCGCTACGTTTGTACGGCGGAACCCTCGGTGCGCGAGTCAGACTCGCACTTGGCCGGTTTTTTTTTTAAAATATCTCTTATTCGCAACAATCATTATTAATTACTTGGCGCCGCCAGTATCGTCGCCACACGCGCTATGCCTTTGATTATTGTAATCAAAGCGCTGCGCCTTTGTTTGAAAGTATTATACCTTCTTACTCTTTGTATGTATACCTTTACCTGTGTCTTTGTACGCTTGATCCTTTGTCAATGCGTAGAGATGTAGCATCGCTATGTGTCTTCTATTGCATCTACAATGGGAAGTGTTCCGAGGAGCTGTTCGGCCTTATTCTAAATCGATTGTAGAGCTACCCTACCCGTCGCCTTAAGGGGACGGGTAGGGCACACTAACGACATAGATTTTAATTTTGTAGCTACTAAACCGAATCTATTTTAATCAATTTTGGGGTTACAACCTCTCGGCAAACACTTATACTATTTATTAAATAACCATGCACAAACGTTGGGTCTGTTTTTGTACGCGAAAAATTAAAATCGATTGGCGTAGCTAGAGGGCTATATACTTAAAAAGCTAGTGTGCCCTACCCGTCGCCTTAAAAAGCGCGCTTCAGTCGCCATCGACGAATTTGAGCTTTCTGTTCTTAGTCACAACAAGGAATCTAAATTTTTTGTTCCGTGTTTCGCCGTGGGACTTCTTTCGTGGCGCGGACTCTATTCTCGTTCTATACGGGACATTTCGTGACGGCTTCGTTATAAATAAGCCACATGGTGTCATGCGACTAGAAAAAACGGAATGTGACAATTTCGGAAAAAAAGTCACAGAGTGTGAGAGTGATCCAAGAAAGAACATTCGCTCAGAACGTCACACCAGTATAAACTCCTTCGCGCGGTTTATTATGAAAAGGCTCAGTCTGTTTAGGGTGCATGTCTACTCATGGTGTTAAGTATATGTAATTAATATTTAATTTTTACTTTTTTAGAAAAATGGCCAAGCAGTTGACAAGGTTTGAATTTTATTTTAATAAATATTTGTAATTTTTGAAGCTGATTTAGTCTGATCACGGTTATTTGGCACTAGTTCCGGAACAGCATTAGTTCCGGCAAAAGTCGGAACTAATGCTGTTTTGATATTTTTTTTTTTTCGTTGTTATTTTTCATTTATTTATTTCTTAAGGACAGCCAACAAAACATCACTTAAGTAACTTGACTCTTACTCTAGTACTATATAGGTGCTAAAGTGACGCCTTAATTACAGGCTGCCACGACATGCATAATATGAGAAAAAAAAATATACATGTTATGTAATATGTAATACTGTGGCAGCTGCAGTAGCCCTGCGACATATTATAATATAAGGATAAGTCTTGGGGTCGAGATATTCTCGCTAATGCAGCTGCCACAGAGGTAACATTCACCGCAGATAAAACAACATTGCCTACTGCAGGCTAACTTATTTATCGTTTTCATAGTAAGTACAGATAGATCTCATAAATACTCCTGGCTTATCAAATATGTCAATATTTGTTCCTTTGGAGATTTTGTTGTAAAGCAGTTGCATTCTATTTACTGATGAAAAGTGACCCAGATTGCTTTTAAACATTTTAGTGGAAAACAAAGTATATTTAGATGATCGTGGTAATTTTGTGGGAGCATTGATAACAACCTTAGATAGAAGGATCGGACAATCTAAACGACCGTTGACTAGTTTATGCAAAAACTTAAGATCAGTTACATCCCTTCTGTTGGCGGTGCGCTCGATAAATAAATTTTTATTTTTTTATTTAAGGTATTCATAAGATTTTAATTATTGTATTAGCGGTAGTTTTACTTTTTTTACGAAGTGCGTTCCTTTACGCACGCACAGCAGTCCTCTGCCTAGCGTGGGCCGTGTCGCACGGACCCCCTTTGTACGCGATCTTGCGATATAATAAATTTACCCGTGTTCAGTGAAAAGTCTGGCTTTCATTTTCTTAACCACTGCGACTCCTCATAGTCTACAGTGGTCTTCGAGCCGAATTATGTTCCACACTCCGCGCAAAATACAAACACGCAGTGTGACTTTGCAACAGCGACAAATGGAACTCGAGCGCAAAGAAACTGATGCCGCCATTTTGAAGAGTGAGCACGCGGTGCCCGACAGTGAAAACGCAATCGGAAGCTTACAGCAGCATGCAAAACACTTTTCCGACAGCATTAAATCGGAACCTGTGCATCAGTGTAACAACGAGCTTAAAAATAAACCTGCTGCTTCCTGCATCACAAAGGTTTCATGCGGAAAGGATTCACGCAAGTCATCGGCGTCTAAAAGAGCGAAGCAAAAACTACTCTTATTAGAAGCCGCAAAACAGAAAGCCATCATAAAGATGGACCTCATCGATAAAACACTGGAAGCGGAGCTAGCGGCACTCAGCGATGAGGAGGAACACGAGGAATACAGTTCACAGATCGATGGAAATGAGCCTCCTCGCAACCAAGTAGCCGAGTGGGTTGCGCACCAAAGCCAGCATATTGAGCCACCTGAGGAACAGCAAGCCCACGAGCATGGCATCAGCAAGGGCGAGCTGCAACCCCCGGCCCCGTTGCCAGCGTCGACGCCGGCGCCAGCACCCGCCGCAGGCGCTGCCCCCACTGTCCCGGCGCACCCCGCGCTCGACAGTACCCTCACGACACTCAACACGACGGTTCACGTGTTGGCTGGAGCCCTCAAACAGCTATCCGCGTCAAGTGCCAATAATGTCCCAAATGCTAGTTTACTCAGCCGCATCAGTACGCCTAAGGACCTACCCGAATTCTCAGGTGACCAACTGGAGTGGCTACAATTTAAGCAGGCATATGAAGAATCCTCCAAAGTATGTAAATTTTCCGATCAGGAAAACTTATGGCGACTCCGCAAATGTTTACGAGGAGCCGCCAAGGATGCTGTCTCTGCCTTGTTCATCAGCGCCACGACACCTGACAAAGTGATGTCCACGTTGGAGCTACGATTTGGAGATCCAGATGGCATTATTTCTCGTATTCAGCAGGATCTTAACAAACTTCAACCGTTATCAATGGACTACCACAAAGACATTGTGATATTTGCAGTAAAAGTTCAAAATTTTGTGGAAGCAGTGAAAGCAGTTGGCCGTGAGGAGTATCTGCAAGGTATGAATATTGTCTCAATCATACTGACAAAGCTTCCTACTATGCTCATTTCGAAGTGGTCCGATTACAGTTACAAACCAATTAGGGAAGGACATACGTCAAGATTGGCCTTGTTGTCAGACTTCCTAAACGAAGAAGCTATAAAAATAACCACTACTGCAAATTCTATGTTGATAACTACAGCGCAACAAGAACCACAGAAAAATAAAACTGGATATAATAAAAGTACACGTTCACATACTGTGCTAGTTCAAGCCGAAGAAGTTGAGCACAAGTGTCAGTTTTGCAAGAAATCGGTGCATAAGTTAACTGATTGTAAACAGTATAAAAAAGCGCTGCGCAAAACAAGATGGCAATACGCAAAAACTAATCGTTTGTGCTTTCAATGTTTGATAAGTAAACATGAACGTGACTCATGCACTGCTCCCGTGTGCGACAAGGACGGATGCAATCAAGCGCATCATCCATTGCTGCATTACCCAACGAAAAACAACATTGAACCGGAGCCCGCGACATCTACGCGGCGCCGGAGTGCGCACGCACCGAATAATGCGACATCGGTCATTCAGCGTGCGCGGGAAGACTGCGAAACTAATACATCTGCCCCGGAGACCTTAACGTTTATCGACGCGAGTGATAAAGTGTTGTTGAAAGTAGTTTCAGTGCGTGTACATGGACCTAATGGTGTCGTTAACAGCACCGCGTTGCTCGATGACGGTTCGTCGGTGTCACTCATGAGTTCTTCGTTAGCGGCTCGCGCCTGGCCTCCGCGGCCGGCCATGCACGTTACGAGTCCGCGGAGCGTTTCATAATAGTGAGATTGTGTGCGACTCGACAGTGGTGAATGCGGACCTTATGGGTATGGACGATAAGGTGCATAATGTTAAGATGCGTTGTGTAGACGAGTTAAACTTACCTTTGCAAACATTATCTTTATTAAATTGTGTAAATTATTCTCATTTACAAGATATAAAGAATGAACTTTGTACTTCCGATTTAAAACCTGAAATATTAATAGGGCAAGATAATCATCATTTACTGTTACCCTTTGAAGTAAAATTAGGTAAATCAAATGAGCCATCTGCCACCCTTACTCCCCTAGGCTGGTGCGTACATGGGAAAATGTGTGTGACGCAAGGCTGCGGTTCTCTGCGAGGTTGTCAGGCCGCTGACACCGAGACTAACTTATTCCTAGCAGAAGATGTCCTACTGCGAAATATCCACGAGGAAGTCAGACGGTCGTTCTTATTAGATTCCCTAGGTGTCATGAGGACGCCACGTCAGAACAAAGATGAAGTGCGGGCCACTGCGTTGCTGGAAAAATCTGCTACGCTGGAGCAAGGCCGCTGGAGCGTGCGCCTGCCGTGGAAGGACGAGCGCTCGCGCCTGCCCGACGCCTACTCCAGCGCACTCACCAGGATGAAAGGTATAGAGAGGAAAATGAGTAAGGATTCAGGTTTTGCTAGTAGGTATCAAGAGCGTGTAAATCATTTACTGAATAATGATTACGCCAGAGAGTTGACCGACCCCAAGGTCACATCAAAGACATGGTACTTACCTCATTTTGGTGTAGACAATCCCAACAAAGAGAAGCTTCGGCTGGTATTCGACGCAGCCTGTAAGGTAAATGGTTATTCTCTTAATGATTACTTACTTACAGGGCCGGACCTGCTGTCATCGCTGTTAGGTATAATACTGCGCTTTAGGGAATACAGAATTGCAGTGACCGGTGACATCAGGGACATGTTCTTAAGGATTAAGATCCACGCCGAAGATCAGGATGCACTTAGGTTCCTTTGGAGGGACCACCCCACAGAGGAATTAAGGACGTACGTGATGACCTCCCTAATTTTTGGGGCTAACTGCTCGCCTTTTATAGCCCAGTTCATAAAAAATAAGAACGCCCAAAGACTGTCTTCATTATTCCCAGCTGCCGCTATCGAAGCCGTCTGCCATTCCCACTACATGGACGACTACATCGACAGCTTAGAAGACGAGACAGCAGCAATAAATATGGTGAGTAATGTTACTGATATTCACAAGGCGGGTGGCCTTGAGATAAGGAACTGGACAAGTAACAGCGTGGAAGTCTTGAACAGCGTGCCAAAAGAAGCCTTAGGGAGCGCCGCAGTTAAGTTCAAAACCGGCGAGCAGTTTGAAAGCGAACGTACACTAGGTATGATGTGGTACCCAGCTGATGACGTATTGGGTTTTGACATATCATTAAAGCGAATTCCGGAAACCGTTATAAAGGGTGACGAAAGGCCTACCAAACGTCTAATGCTTAAAGTAATCATGTCAATATTTGACGTTTTAGGCTTTCTAGCGCCTTTCACTATTCAGGGACGTATATTGCTCCAAGATACCTGGCGATTAAATGTTGGTTGGGATCAGTGTATTCCTGACAGTATTTATGTGAAATGGCGCAAGTGGATTAACCTATTAAAATGTATAAACGATATACGTATACCTAGATGCTATAGATCGACCGCGACTGCTTACGATATGGACAGCTACGCTCCTCCGCAGGGTACTACGAGTGCTACGGCCGCCTTTGATTTCGTAGCAGATGCTACGGATAATAACAGTGCTACGGCGACTATGTCTGGATATTGCAACCTACAGTTACATGTGTTTTGCGATGCTAGCACCAAAGCTATGTGTACTGTTGCGTATTGGCGGTGGGAAAATAACAACATTACTTACGTTGCTTTTATTGCAAGTAAGTGTAAGGTAATGCCCGTTAAGTCTCTTACAATGCCCAGGGCCGAACTACAGGCCGCTTTGTTGGGTGCGAGGTTAGCCAACACCATTGAAAGAGAACATAGACTAGCTCCCGCCCGTAGGTATTTTTGGAGTGATTCAACCACCGTTCTCCACTGGATTCGCAATAGCGCGCGCACGTACAAAGCGTTCGAAGCGAACCGTCTCGGGGAGATCGATGAACTCACACGAGTAGACGACTGGAGGTACATACCTACCAAACTTAACGTTGCTGATTTAGCCACGCGCGAGAACTTCGATGGTACTATACAAGAAGAATGGTTTTCTGGCCCAAGATTTCTTAGCAGTGACGAGTCTCTTTGGCCTAAGGATATGATTCAGTCGAATTATAATGCCTGCCAAATGACTTCATTGGAATGTGTGGCTGTAGTTGAACACGTTTCAACTAGCTTACCTGTGCCGGACCCGGAAAGATTTTCGTCTTGGCTACGTTTGCTGCGGGCCACGGCTACTGTCCTTCTATTCGTTGAGAAATGTAAGCGTCATCCTTCAGGTACTGACCGCATCGACTGCAATACCTTGGTGCGGGCTGAATGGCTATTATTAAGACATGCCCAAAATGAGTCTTTTCATGAAGATATAAATTCAATTAAAAATGGTAAGCCGCTGCATCGTAGCAGTAAACTGCATGCCTTATGTCCGTTTTTAGACGAACATGGCGTCCTCAGAGCTGGTGGCCGCATCGATGCTGCACCTAATGTGAGTATGGACGTGAAGAGGCCCGTGATCCTTGATGGACGCCATCCTGTGGCTCGTCTCATTGTGCGATACTACCACATAAGGGCCGCCCACGGCAACCAGGAGACTGTTGTCAATGAGATTAGGCAGCGGTATTGGCTGTTGAAGCTCAGACCGACCGTTAAGTCAGTCGTCTCCAGGTGCATGCTGTGCCGAATTCGTAAAAGTAAGCCACAGGTGCCGCGCATGGGCGAATTGCCCAGGGCTCGGGTGGCGCACCACCAGCGCCCATTCACACACTGCGGGCTGGATCTGTTTGGTCCGATGGAGGTCACCGTTGGTCGAAGGCGCGAGAGACGGTATGGTGTAATATTTACCTGCCTTACAGTGCGCGCAGTCCATATTGAACTGGTTACTTCTCTCACGACGGACTCTTTGATAATGGCGCTGCGACGGATGGCCGCGAGGCGAGGGTGGCCACGTTACCTCTACTCAGATAATGGGACTAACCTGAGGGGTGCCGACACAGAGCTGCAAAAATCGATGCAACAACTTGACCTCGAAAAACTTCAAAATGAAGGTACAAATAATGGGATGGAATGGACCTTTATTCCACCGGCCAGTCCCCATTGGGGTGGGGCATGGGAGAGGCTGATTCGGAGCATCAAGACTTCGTTAAAGGTCGTGCTAACTGAGCGCGCACCACAGGACGAGGTCCTAAGCACGTTGATAACCGAAGTGGAGAATATTGTCAACAGCCGTCCCTTGATGCACGTCTCGGTTGACCCGGAAGACGTCGAGTCTCTTACCCCTAACCACTTTCTTATCGGCACGTCATCAAACTTGCCCGTCATCGGGGAATTTGATGACACTGACTTGTACCTTCGCAAGAAATGGCGTACGGCTCAGAGGCTGGCTGACTTATATTGGCAGAGGTGGGTGAAGGAAATCTTGCCAGACCTTATTCCGAGAGCAAAGTGGCGAGATGAGAAGGAGACATTAAAGGTAGGTAACTTGGTTCTTATAGTAGACCCTAATTCTCCTCGCAATATGTGGCCAAAGGGCATTGTGACGCGCGTGTTCCCCGGCAAAGACGGCCGCACCAGGTTGGTCGAGGTGCGAACCGCGGTTGGCACCTTAAAGCGATCCGTAGCTCGCGTCGCTCCTATCCTCCTCGGTAGTGAGTGCTGTGACAGCACTAGGGTGGGGAATGTTGGCGATGCGCTCGATAAATAAATTTTTATTTTTTTATTTAAGGTATTCATAAGATTTTAATTATTGTATTAGCGGTAGTTTTACTTTTTTTACGAAGTGCGTTCCTTTACGCACGCACAGCAGTCCTCTGCCTAGCGTGGGCCGTGTCGCACGGACCCCCTTTGTACGCGATCTTGCGATATAATAAATTTACCCGTGTTCAGTGAAAAGTCTGGCTTTCATTTTCTTAACCACTGCGACTCCTCATAGTCTACACCTTCGTTTATCAAGACTTTGCAGTTTAAAATAGCCCAAACGTTTTTTATATGAAGGATATTCTTTAGCTTTATGTTTTTGGAAGGCTAAGTGCCAGAGAAATCTCTTGTTTACAGATTCGACTCTTTTTTTATGAATTTCATACATTGGTGACCAGACTGAACTGCAATACTCCAGTATGGTTCTTATAAGACAATTATAGACAGAAATTTTACCAAAGGCTGTTTTAAACTCTTTACAATTACGGTTCATAAATCCAAGCAGCTTGAAGCTTCTTGTGACTATATTCTCAATATGTTTATTAAATCTAAGTTTATTATCCACAATGACGCCCAAGTCGCGAATTGTGTCTACCTCCTTCAAGTCGTGGTTGAATAACTTGTAAGATGAGTAATGCAGTGATTTTTTTCTAGAAAAGTGCATAAAATAGCATTTATTATGGTTTAGTTTTAAGCAATTTACATTACACCACGATACAAGGCGGTCGAGATCGTCTTGCAGTAGTTTTACATCGATTTCACTTGATATATTTTTTACAATTTTTAGGTCATCTGCATATAAGTAACAATTGGAATGATGAAAACAAGAAATCACGTCATTAATGAAGAGTATAAAAAACAGAGGTCCTAGGTGGGAACCCTGAGGTACCCCGGATGACACCATATACACTTGAGATTAGTAGCCATTAAGAACAATTTTTGATTTCCGTTTAGATAGATATGAGTTGCACCATTTTAACAATTGTCCCGATATTCCGTAAAGTGAAAGTTTCTTACATAGTATTTTGATATTAACTGTCATCGAAAGCTTTACTAAAATCGGTGTATATGACATCAGCCGAGGCTCGAGAGTCTACTGCTTCTACTATGTCTGAAATAAAACCGATTAAGTTCGTTGTTGTGGAGCGACCCTTAACGAAACCGTGTTGTTGCGGAATAATTAGATGTTTAATGTGCCAGTATATAGCAGGACATAATAAGGACTCAAATACTTTTCCAAATACTGGAAGAATAGATATGGGTCGGAAATTCTCGACATGAGATTTATCTCCAGACTTGTAGACGGGCACAATGCGAGCCTCCTTCCAGAGCGTTGGGAATACACCATCAGATAAAGATTTGTTAAGAATAATGGAAAGAGGCCTCGCCAGTATGTCAGCACATTTTACCGCGTACATAGGTGATATACAGTCAGAGCCTGCTCCTTTATTTGGATCAAGATTTTTAAGAGCATGTTTTACTTGATCTGTGGTCAAAGTAATTGTATTAATGTAATTGGATGTGATTTCATCAGTTTTGAACTTTTTTAAATCGATATCCGGGCTGTTAGACTTATAGACTGAAGAAAAACACTTCGCGAAAAGATTGCATATCTTAGAACCGTCAGTTGTGGAATCGTTTTTGTAATACATTTTGGAAGGGTACCCATTACTGTTACTATTTTTATGCTTTATGAAAGACCAAAATATCTTTGGGTTTTTTTTAATAGTTGATTCTATAGAAGCTATATATTTTTTGTGACTTTCATTTATTAATAGTTCAGATCTTTCCTTGAGTAATTTAAAAGATATCAAATCAAGTGGATTATTAAATTTCGAATACAACTTCCTGAACTTATATTTTTCTCGTAGCACACAAATAATACCCCTATTAAACCATACTGGGTGGTGATTTTTAGATTTCGGAGGAGAACGGGGAACATACAATCTAATAGTTTCATGAATGATTGCATAAAATCTGTATACCATGACATTAACAGAATCACACCCGTTAAACATTTCATTCGAGTCCACAGCATGCAAATGTTCAATGATTTTAGTATAATCCCCCTTATAAAATTTATAAATAGGGTTCGAATTTGGATGTAGATATGTATTGTCGCCTAACTGGCTAGCCAATTTTATTTCCAAAGGAGGATGGTAAGGATCAATATTAACCAATGGAGACATGCTACCTTCTACCATATATATCAATGCGAAGGCTGGACAATAATAAATCCAGGGTCTTGTTTTTACTATTTAAAATATGATTGTACTGCTTTAATCCATTATACGATACAAGATCAAGCAACTGTGCGGCGTATGAACTGTTTGTGTCGCAAGTTGCTATTAATGGCGAGTTAGGGGTACCAGACCATTGTATACAACTTAAGTTGAAATCGCCCAATAAAATGGAATAGAGATTATTTTCAAGAACATTATTGGTACTACATATGAAATGTTCCAATACATGTTTTTGTATGGGTGGTGGTAAATATATTCCACATATTAGAAGCCGTTCTGGTTTATTATTAATTTTAATATCTATCCCCACCCATACATCTTCACATTTACTCTCGTACTTCTGTAGCCTATAGGATGTCCAGCGCTTAGAAATAGCAATCAGAACTCCCCCTCCTGATTTACCCCCACGTGAAAACCGCTCGACTTCCTATCCCTCCTGTATACAAAATACCGGTCATCGAATAATTCAGAATCTTTTATACTACTCGTAAGCCAGGTTTCACAGAGCACCACTACATCATAATCACTAATTACAACATTATGATATAAATCAAGGGTTTTAGTTCTGAGCCCCTTACATTTTGATAGTATATTTTGATGTTATTATTTTTATCACTATAAAACACTGTAAAAACAAAGTATCCATCACTGGATTATCTTGTATTTAAAAGTAAATTAGTTCACCCGAGATAAGTAAGGGAATCCATATTGGGGACTACGGTGCGGCGGCCTCCTCGTGTGGCCCCTTCGGTAGTATTTTAGCTCTGTTTGGAGCTGCTACCGAAGGGGTCCTGGCGTCCCTGGGCAACGGCGGATAGTAATTTGGCGCGCTCGCCATATTGCTACCCGACGGCCGACGGCTGCACACATGGAGGGGGGGTTATGGTTCATAACCCCCCCTACGGACCTAGGCCGGTCTCGGTCTGGGTCTTTGAGTGGACCGCTCTGTTCTGGAGCGAGGCGTTTGGTGGGGGGTGTTCTGACACCCTGGAGTTCTGGTTGGTTGTGCGCGGACCTGGGTCTCTCACCGGCGGTTATCCGGCATGCCGTCTCTGACCGGTGGAGGCCCTCAGCACTCGCCACGAAAGTGGTTGTGCCCAATTCGTCCGCGCACTTAAGGCGGTGCAGGACCAGTGGCAGTTGGGGGGATGTCGGACGACTGAGGGCTTCAGTGCCCAGTCCAGCCCTCCCACTCTGGTCACGCTTTGTCTTGTGCCACCCCTTCCTGGGTGGAGAGCCCGCGGGCTCGGTGGCCGTAGGGCCGTGTGTTTTGGAGGTTCTGCGTCGGGTTTCTCAGCCAGAGCGGCTCGGCGGCAGTCCGGTGTTGCCAATCTTCCTGGCTCCGCATCCAGCGGAGTTGGGACTTGCGGCGGCTTCGCTTTTGAAGCCTGCAGGTTTTGTTTCCCCAACCCACTCTGCACTGCAGCCAGCAGTGTACGGGTGGGGAGGGGTACCTGCAGTCCTCCTCCCGGTGGTATTCTGCACTGCAGCCAGCAGTGTGGATGCCACTCGGGGGGCGGAGTTGGTGGGCCGTGGGAGAGGCCCTGGGTCCAATGGACCAGCGTTTTGGAAGGAGGCCGTGCTGGCGAGCCTCTTCGCCCAGGACGGTTCGCGGTGGCAGCCTGGTGGTAATCCCGCGTTCCGTCCCGACTTAGCGGGTGTGGAATGGAAAAAGCCCCGGTGGTTTTAGTGGGTATGCCCTTGGACGGCCTCTGATTAGCAGAGGCCTAATCCAGAGGAGAGCCCCACACTACCCGGCCGACTCCCAGCGGCCGGGTGTGCATAAGGCGGCGCCGACCACCCGGCGCCGACGTCGGCCCCTATCAGTGGGCCGGCGGCATTTCCACCGGGTCAACAAAAAAAAAAAAAAAAAGGGAATCCATATTGCGAACAAATATCGCTTCGGTTGAATCCGATTTGCGAACATAGACTCGGCCTCCGCGCACCCACACATACTTGTAGTTCAGCTCCTTAGCGCGAAGACGGGCTGCTGCATGTAACGACTTATTCTCGGGCGTCATGTTTTCGACCACGTACTTATATGGGAATATTCTTTCCGCCAATTCCTAGATTACTACTGTTCAATTTCTCCTGGGCATTCTCCTTATTGTATTTAATGACAGCTGCCAAAACACAATCTCTGTAACGTGGTGTAGTAAATTTAACCAGTATGGCGCGGGGTCGTGCACTGTTGACATTCCTTTTAGCAATGCGCGAGCAAAATGCTATTTCATTTTCAGTAACCGGATATTTCACAACACTGCACAACTGCTTGACTATGGAGAGTACGTTCTCAGATCTACTTTCAGGTACGCACTGTATTTCTAGGTTAGTAGCTCTCGACATCTGGTCCATGATATTTAATCGATTCGTGAGCTTATTCACTTCTAGGCGCAATTTATCGTTTTCCTCCAGTAACTCATTTGTTTCCAAGGAGCATTTTGTTACTTCACCTTTCAAGCCGTCGAATTGGTCGCTCAGAAAGTTTAGGGAATCGCCAAAAGACCCCAACTGCTCACGAAGGTCGCTCAGGTTTGTGTTCAAAGTGCGGGTCAGTTCGCCAACACTTTCTCTAAGCGCATTGCGCAGCTCATCACGAATGATTTCTCTTATTTCCTCTCGATTTTCGCATAGAAAAAACATTGTACAACGCCCTCTTGTCAATGTCACTGAAGTGCTTTTATTATCTTACTCTATGCATTATACTTACTCATTTAAATGTTATTATTTGATATGAAATGTCTTAAATTCACTACAATTAATGAGTGAGACGGTATTTTACTTAGGCGCAACTTTGTCTCTTGTAGGTTCTGGGGATTTCGATATTTTGAAAACATGGCGGATATCACCTGAAAACAATACAAAAAAACTACACAATTTACCAATTTGGGAGCATCTCTTGCGCAAAGTATTGTGTTTAGAAAAAAAATGATGATAAAAACCTCAACATCATTTTTAAATACCTATCCATAGATACCCCACACGTATAGGTTTGATGAAAAAAAAAATCCAATTTTTGTGTAAAAATCGTTATGCGGGTAACAAAATACATCTATTTACCAAGTTTCAATACTATAGTTCCTGTGGCTGTGACATACGGACGGACGGACAGACGGACAGACATGACAAATCTATAAGGGTTCCGTTTTTTGAAAATAGGCTACGGAACCCTAAACCGTCACATAGGTACATGGTGGTGCCGACTAATGCCATCCATTTCAAACTGAGTACATACTTGGAGCCCAATTCTCGGGCTCGTGATATTTATTTTCATACGACATATATCACTAAAATATAGTTTTTTTGTATGGTTTTCGGGTGATATCTGCCATGTTCTCAAAATATCACAAGCACGAGAATTGGGCTCCTGAGACACAGATAATAGTACAGATACTAGTACTTACCTGAGATAAACGTTTTTCATATAATTACACTCTTCGTTTATAATTATTTTTATGGCAATCAAAAAGAACTTGCATGCAACCTACAAGTTCAGCCAGAATACACACATCACATTTGACGTTTCTCTCATAGAGAGGTAACCTACTTACTAAAAATCTTCGATTAAAGTAAATGATCGATATGTACTTCAAACAAACGTGGGTCGAATACCTACAATATTAATGGAAAAGATTTAGTAGGTACTTTTATTTGGAGAAATGAGAATCGATATCATTGAAAAGAGAGAAGATAGTAGATACCGATCCTAGATATCGATCCGCGGCCAGTTTATATATTTTTCTTCGAAATTAAAGCGCTTATATTGTGTGCCATATATGTTTTTTCTGTTTACCCAATTAGCAATGCATTTGTATTTTTAAAGAACAGAATAATATGTTTTATTTTAATCCGAATGTGTCTTTTCGAAAGTTTATAAATAGTTTAACAGAGAAAGTAAATAGTGAAATTATCTTTTTTTTCTTTATTGTAATAAATAAATGCAAACATAATATTAAAAAGGTAAAAATTGTGTTTAAATAAAGAAAGATTGATAAATTCAATGCCCGTTGTTACAAGATTATGTCGAGTGTGACATATTATTTTGGCCCTACTATAGTCCGGACATTTTCATCATGGTCCTTAATTTCGGAATAAAATAAAATTATAGTTTATACCTGTATTTATAGGTCATATTTTGAAAATTTTAAAATTCTTTGTAGGTACTAAAAATATACGTGATGTTGGGAAGGGGTGGGGGGAGCCTTAAGAGAAAAATATCAATAAAATTCTAACCCATAGTGGGTTAGAATTTTCTGTAAACACTGAAAAAGAAAAGTTTATGAAGCCGGAAATGCTTAGAACCTAGCGAATGATATTTATTTACGATAGGTGGTTGGTACCTACCTCTCTCTCTCTCTCTCTCTTATTTAAGAGCAACGCTCTTGTCGGTGGAGTAGTCTCCATTCCTCTCTCGAGTCTTGGTACCTACCTACCTAAGTAATTTAGTTATTGGATATTTGGATAGGTAGTATGTACCTACCGAAGTGCTTGTTAGTTTGCTAAATACTTATATAGTGATCTGTGGTGCTTGTATTACTTCTATACTACGGAACCTTCGGGGACGAGGCCAACTCTTACTTGGCCGGGTTTTACTCATCATCATCATCATCATCAGCCCATTTAAGTCCCCACTGCTGAGGCACGGGCCTCCCTCAATCACATAAGGGGTAATTGCCATACTCACCACGCTTGGCAGACGGGTTGGCGAGGACGGGTTGGCGGGTTTTACTGCATCTCATCATATATCTCTTGAGGCTGCCACGCTTTTGTAGTGCGTCTGGCAGACGACGATTTTTATGCTACAATGCGTAAAAAAGCGACATCAATACTCAAAATCTTGCCTGTGTCTATATTCTGTGCCTGCGTGGGCGGTTCCAACAGCATCCTGGAAGTGACTGCTGGGAGATATGACTCTCCTTTTTTTGCGCCACTGGGTTAGACATAATATTATAAATAATAATAATAACAAATATTTCACAACATCACATCTGGAGCCCAATTCTAGGGCTCGTGACATTTATTTTCATACGACATATATCACTAAAACATAGTTTTTTTGTATGGTTTTCGGGTGATATCCGCCATGTTCTCAAAATATCACAAGCACGAGAATTGTGTTACGGATATCAGAATCAACAGCGGAATTACAAATATATGCATATAATACTTTTCTTTTGTAAATACATACAAACACCCAGACAAATACAAACAGACATGTTCATACACACAAATGTTTGTACTGTGCGGCGATCGAACCCGCTACCCTTGGACCAAAGGCACCGTTCACTACCACTGTTCCAAACGGGTCGTCAATATTGGATATACTTAAGAAAAAAAATTACCTACAAAAATGGATCTTTACTTTTATCTTCTCGTCTGCACCCCATCACACTCAACGGAGTTACTTATTTATTGCATTTTTATTTTCTTTAGGATAAAAATGAAGGACACGAATTAATTCCTATCAAGGTATGTACTTCTTACCTTACACATCCGCATCAACTTGTACATCTAACCATGAGAAACCTTCATGTCCGTGACATAGCAGACAAACTGCTGGAGAGTCGCCTTTGGTACGCGTCATGTCCTGCGAAAACCGGATAGTTGCACGGAAAACAAATGTCTAGCCATACCACCGTCGCCAGGTCCGAAAGGGTAGACCCAAAAAGGCGTGGCTGGACTTTGTATGGGACAATAAATTGACCACAATGAATGCACTAGCAAGACTGTGCGAAGTGTAGGAGTCCATGCAGGAAAGCGGACCCCAGGCTACGAAGCGACAGCTTGGGACGCAACCGGGACAGTTTTGTCCCGCTAAGATAAATCTATGGTTCTTACACATATTTTTGTCTCCAGTAGGTTTTTTTATGACTCACTGTTGTGAGTTTACAATGATTTTGTTAACTAAACATTGCCGTGGGAGCTTCGACATGAATGGTCTGGCTCGGACGGAGTGATTCTACGGCCGCACAGAAAACCGGCATGAAGCAGCGCTGTGCAGTTTCGCTGGGTGAGTGAGGGTACCTAGCGATGGCCTAATCCGGCGAAAGGGGGTTTTAAAGTTCGGCAGACTTGCGACTGGGGCTAGGGCTGTAACTTTTAATGTTCTTATTTTTGTAGGCAGGCCCCGAGGAGGTGCTAAAAGTCGTAATGGCATCAGTCATCGACCAAGTTCTGAAACCAGAAAATAAAACGAATGAATTAGCGCAGACAGAAATGCTGAGGACTGGGGTACCTAATGTTGCAATATTTTTTCTTCTTTAGAATCTATACCAGAGGCTTCTAATAGATTATGTGACTGTCTCATAATTAGTGATATTAAAATACGGGTAGGGCACACTAGCGACGCCAATCGATTTTAATTGTTAGCTACTAAACCGGATCTATTTTTAACAATTTCGGGGTTACAGCCTCTCGGCAAACACTTACCTATACTAGGTATTTATTAAATAACCATGCAAAAACGTTGGGTCCGACGCGTAAGCGAAAAATTGATTCACTCCAAAAGGGGCCACTTTTGGCGTGAATCAATTTTTCGCCTACAAATACAGGCACAACATTTGTGCACGGTTATTTAATAAATAGTTAAAGTCTTCGCCGAGAGGTTGTAACCCCGAAATTGATTAAAATAGATCCCCACACGTATCGATTGGCGTCGCTAGTGTGCCCTACCCGTCACCTTAATGGTATTCGCGAATGCTCGAGTGGTTTAAAAGTCTTGTGCAGTCTCATACACTATTTTATCTACATTCATGTTTTAAGCTTCAAGATAAGAAATACCTAAAAGGAAAACTGGAACACGATTTGTACACATTCCTGATAGACTCTACTCACTCACTCTAGTAGATTTTCTTGGGATGAGACTAAAAGTATTTGTAACTCTTGATGCTTTTGCTAAAATACATCTTTTCTTCTTCATCTGAGCGTGAAATTCCAAAGTCACTTTTTTATTCAAAACCGGTGTCTGAACGTCGATTTTAATATTCTGACTTGTAAACTGTCTAATCCCCATAGGTACTGCATTTCATCCCCTAATATAACCACCTAAAGGGTGATTTTCCAAAAACATTTTAGTGAATTACTTTTTATTATAATTATACGTACTTATATAATACAATTTTACACTTTCCTAACATCAAAGATGACGGAATTTCATACAAACTTTAAGCCCCCTTTTCACCTCCTTAAGGGATGAATTTATAAAAATGTTAAAACAATTTGTTCTTGGTTTAAAATAAGGAGAACGTAAGTAGGTATAAAGATTTTCTATACTCTTATTTTAAAATAGCTAAGCACCCACACCAGCATTTCATCCCCTAATTTATCCCCTTTGAGGGTGATTTTCAAAAAACTTTACATGGGTTACTTTTTATTTCAAATAATTAATAGTCTAAATAATTTTTTCACATTCCTAACATCAAAGATGGCGGACTTTCATACAAACTTTTAACCCCCTTTTTACCCCCTCTAGGGTTGAATTTTCAAAAATCCTTTCTTAGTGTTCACTTTCACTATTAAAGGAACCTCCTTCCCAAATTTCATGTTTCTATGCCAATATTTTGGGCTGTGGGTGCATTGTTTCTTCTTTTATATGTTGATTTAAAACATAAGTACAACACATTGTAAGAGACCACAAGCTTACAGAATAAAGATATCCAAAGCACTAATAAGATAATTTTAAAGAGGTATTTATATAGGTAATCATAATAATCTCAATATAAAATTACATATGACAGCTAGAAAGCCAGATTAACTAACTTTACTATTTGAAAAAAAAAATCTACGGAAAAAAAAACGGCCTGCAAAAACCGCAAACTAAAATCTGTAAAATAATATTTTTAACACTTTATATTAGGGGTAGTTAAGATAAATAGGGTTTGGCATTATTTCTGCGAAACCCTGACAACTACGGAACCCAATTTGAGAAACCCTAATCTACTAGATCACCTATAACATAGATATGTTTTTCAGGATTACTGGAATTCAGTTTGGGTTGAAAAAGTTGATCCAAAAACCGTCCTGAGATCATATTCAAAGAAGAGCCCTTTGGTAAAATTAGACTATCTATACAATTTACTTTTGTATAATATTCTTAGCCATAAAAATAGTTGAAAAATAAACCTTTTCATTTTTAGGAAGCTGCAAATAACAAGGATCTAAAACTGGTAAGATATGTATTCGCCAAACTATAGAACGCTACAGAGCAGGTACAGACAGCTATACATCACGTCTGCAAAGACTACAAATAATGTCAATTCTTCAATCGAAATTGAACTTAACGTTGTTGAAATGAAGGTGAGAATCGATTGAGGAAAATAGATTTTTATTCATTGGCTGTGCGTAAACTGTGTGGACATTTTCCTTCTACATTGCACTGTTTTTATACATAGTCCACCTTATTACAAATCGCAATCTAAAGTTATTACTGTACTAAAGCTCCGAACCTGTTCCAACACGCATTGTTAAAACGGGCTAGCACCAGTTTTGTTCCGGGACTATCCTTAGTTCGCGATTTGTAATAAGGGGAAAGGGTCTTATTCAATGTTTGCTAAACCTTTACCACCTTATTATAAATCGCGACCTAAAGTTATTACTGTAAGAAAGCTGATGTCATCCCGTTCCAACACGCAATGTTAAAAGGATAGTCCCAGAACAAAACTTGTGTCAGCACACAAGTTTTGTTCTGGGACTATCCTTAGTTCGCGATTTGTAATAAGGGGGTTGTTAACCAAAACTGTAAAGTATCAGCCTATAACCGTCCCACTGCAGGGCAAAGGCCACCATCATGGAAATCAAGTCATCGCTACTATGATGGGATTAGGCTTAATCACCGCGCTTGCCAAATGCGGATTGGTGAACCCAAACCCGAGCTATGTTCAAAAAATTCGAAACTCACTTTTTGCTCGACCCAGGAATCGAAGCCAGGACCCCGAGATCACCGCCCGGTACTTAAACCACTAGACCAGGTTAAGGCGTTCAGCAACAGGGGTGTTTTACATTATTTTTTCGAAAATATTGTATTTTTTTTGTTTTAAACATCAAAACGGCTCTTACACTGTTTAAGCTAACGAAGGTTTATGATTAAGAGCTTACTACTGCCGCCCTCAGAGACGTCAAATTAACCATGCACAAATGTTGGGTCCGTTTTTGTACGCGAAAAATTGATCACGCCAAAAGTGGCCGCTTTTGGCGAGAATCAATTTTTCGCGTACGCGTTGGACACTTGTGCGTCTCTGAGTGGTGCGGTAGTTAGACGTTCTAAAATGACTATATTGTTTACAGGGCTCAATAATGGCAAAAATAATGCCTGGATCAAACCTTTATCAACTAGTATCTGTGCTTAAACAGTTCTCACCGAGACTTCTTTATGTCATCAATAACAGAAAATAAACGTCAAAAAAAAATATTCCTAATAAGTGTAGTTATTCTATATTAAGGTGACGGGTAGGGCACACTAGCGATGCCAATCGATTTTAATTTTTAGCTACTAAACCGTATCTATTTTAAACAATTTCGGCTACAATCTCTAGACAAGCACCTATACTATTTATTAAATGCTTATAGTTAACTGTTTGGTCTGCTTTTGCGCTTGAATTTTGGATTACAGCCAAAAGTGGCCGCTTTTGGCGTGAATCATTTTTTCGCGTACAAAAACAGACTCAACATTTGTGCATGGTTATTAAATAAATAGTATAAGTGTTTGCTAGTGTACCCTACCCACAGATTAGTATTATATTGGCCCTACCCGTTACCTTACACAAGGAAGACATCACCAAAAAATTAACACTTTTTTATTCGTAGATAAACCTATGGTGTAACGACATATTTCTATAGAATGACAGCCAGCGCTAAACCATAGATTTACTTAGTATCGAATAGGAATAAGATTGGACCAATCGGTCCTTAGGGTCCTAAAGTGAGGCCGTTTAAAAGGCCCAGATAGCAGACAATACAAAATCCATTGTTTTTAGCTTTAAAAAGGTCTTGTGACCTTACAACCATTTTTTTATTGTGGATAATAGACAGACGAGCATGCGGCCCATCTGATGGTGGTAAATGGTAACCGCCGATCATGTAGACATCAACAATGCCGGAGCAGTCATGCCGCTGCTTACCGTGAAAGAAGAACTCTTTTCAAACTTCGTTTAAAAAAGGACATATCGTAGCGAACAGGGGACACCGCGGCTGGAGGCTCATTCCAGAGTTTGCACGAGAGCATGGGAAAAATGAGCGCTGGAAACGGAGCGTTCTAGAAGGGTTTATTTCCAGATAGTATGGGTGGAGTTTACCTCGCCGCGCCTCGGCGACTGAGTCGGGGGCGCGTGCGGCGCGGTAGGCTGTTCATTGCGTTGTCCGTTTATAGGATTAAAATTGGCACCAAAAAGTCAACTTCGTTCTCCATTAATATTTTTTTGTTCTAAGACTTGTTTTAATTGTCTGAGTGCGTAGACGCTGGCTTCGTTAAGGGTCTTTTTACACCCTGTATTGTATTGTTAGTAGGAACAAAAGAAAAACTATTTTTACTGTTAAAAAATATTTTATTTGTTTTTCATTTTATTTGTTCAGTCTTTTATTTGCAATACGAAGTAACGTATTCGTTCTTATATTCATTTACTTATTTCTTAATAAATTGATTTTTTTACAATACAATGGTAAAAAGAAAAAACCTACAGCCGAACAAAGTACCTCCTTTTTTTAAGTCGGCAAAAATCACAACTTTTTATAATAACAACACGTACACATTAATAGTTATTTATTGAAAAAACACAAAATATAAAACCATTACATATTTTGATCTAATTTCGTATGAATAGAAACGTTGTTCGCACTTTAAAAACTGAGAAACTGCTAGATACTCGTGTATGTACAGACGGCCACACATCAGGTTACTACAATATGTCAATATCAATTGAGGACAATTGATATTGAACCGAACGAGTTTGACATTAAGGTGATAATAGACTGAAAAAAAAATACAATTTTGTAGGTATACTTTGATGTGTGGCTGTACGGCTGTACGTACCTAGATACTCAGCTTTTTAAATTATGTGTGTCACTGACAAATCCAAATGTCATATTCCCATACATTTGGACATTTTGCATCTGTCAAAAGAGATCAAAATGTGTCGTAAACTGACAGATGTCAATCATCTGTCAGTTTAGTTCACACACAGAATCATTAACATCAGAGTACCTATCTAGCAAGCTTAGGTGGCAGTGGGCTGGCCATATTAGCCAGCAGAACCGATAACCGATGGGGTAAACGAGTTCTGGAGTGGAGACCGCGTCTTAGCAAACGTAATGTAGGGCGCCCTCTGGCTAGGGGGGGGGAACCAACTGTGCAGGATGGCTGGCAAGAGCTGGATGCGAGAAGTCATGGATAGATCACAGTGGCGAACAATTGAGAGGCCTACGTCCAGCAGTGGACTGCGATAGGCTGATGATGATGATGACCTTATCTAGATAGGTAGGCTAGGATACCTATTACCGGACTTTCCGAATCTTTGACCATGGTCCAAGCGTATCCCGGAGAGCTATGGTGCGTCGACCTCCAAGTTCTGACCTGAATCCAGTTTCGGCTGGTATCAGGGAGAAACGTTTTCCAGTTGGGGTCCGGTGTTCCCCGGGCAACGGCGGATGGTTAAATATGTTCTGTCACTTTTACCATCCGACGGCCGACAGATACACATTCGGCGGGTGGGGATCCACCAGTGTTTATCGGCGGCGGCGTTCGACGTTGGAAGGGGTGTGTAGGCCAAGCGCATTCCCATCAGGGGTGACCGCTTTGGGTGATCATTACCGGCTGTTGTCGTAGGGACTCTATGGAATGAACTTATGTTACGTGTGGAAAGTATAGTATTTGCAAACATTCAAGAAAAGAGCATGTTCCTTTTTAAAAGGCTGGCAACGTACTTGTGCCGTCCGTGCCGTTGCAGGTGTCCATTGACGGCGGTACACACTTTCCATCAGGTGATCCGTCTGCTCGTCTGCCCCTATCTCATAAAAAATATGCCAAACTAATGGGGTTACCATAATATACGTACACTGTAAGAACCTAAATATTAAGACTTCAAACACTGAGTTGAGTTTGAGAGCGTGCAGAATTGAGTACAAGCCAAAAATCTCTGATTTTTAAGTATAAATGTGCGATTAAAAATTGACGTTACAAAACAGTTTCTAATTGGCAGACATTGCCTTACTAACACATTTCACAGTTATTTTTTTTTTTAAAAAAACAAGTCTTAAAGTTACAGTGGCGGACAGGTCAAGTTATACAAAACTGTCAAATTTCCTCAATCGATTTCGAACTCAATGTGTAACAATTTAAGGTTTATAATCGAATGAATAAATTTGACAGTTTTGTATAGTTTTGCTTTGATGGTCTATTAACGTTATATATACGAGATTTCTACCTATAAACTCAAAAATAACATAAATGGTATAAATCTCGTAAATAACTATTCTAATTCTGTTCTAGGACTTCTAAAAACCACCACTTTTCATACTAAAGTGCTTAGTCTCCTGATCGATTACGGAAGCCGATGATATACTTACTATCTTTGATGCACATAATTATTATATAAGGCTTTATTAGTAAACGTTCATTAAACCTTTGTTTTTAGCTAACAATGATTGAAAAAAAAAACTCGATTGAAACTCTGTAACATCATCAATATTTGAAAAAAATAACTACTGAGTTTCTTGCTGGTGTCTTGTCAGTAGAAATCGACATTCCGAACCAGCGGTAGATATTATGTACCTATTTTGACATTCATAAGTGTTCTGTGTGGACCTAAATTGAATAAATAATTTTTTATCTTTATCTTTAATGGTGTTATAGAGTAGTTTTAACGCTTGAAACAAAAAGTTGTAAACTGCTAAAAAATAACACCGTTTCAGTTAAGTTAACAAAAGTTTATTTTCAACTCAACTAAAATTGACAACATTTTATTGTAAATAACTTAAATAAATTTAATCACCCATGAACACCCAGGAAACTGTGGCTTATTATTAAGACCGTACAGGAAAGTTAAATAAAATCTTTTTTTAATTAATTGTTTTTATTTATTTTCATCGTCACCATCACTAATGTCGGAATATTTGATTTTGGAATCTGAGTCGGTCACTTGTACAATAAAGTTTTCCACCACTCCAGTAATTATAATTCGTCCAGTTTTGCACAAGTTTTAGATTTCAGGCGTTTTAAGCGAAATAACTCGTAAGGAATCTTGTCAAGTGATATTTTGACAAGTGGGTAGTCAACAGTCGAAGTCAGTCAAAGTCGCAGTCACTCAATTAAACGGGGGCGTTTAGCGTTTTATCGACCTACTGATTCTGACGAGACTACTCTTAACGAAATCGCATGTTTTAAGACTCTCTTAGGTCCGAGCACACAATAGCAGTGTTAAAAACAATGTAATTCAAAGATTCTCATAATAATATCACTTTGCGGCAGGCACCTTACTGCAAGAAACAACAACATGTAATTTGTACCAAATGTTATTAACTCCTGAAGTGACACAAGCTCAATACCAGCTTTTCTACCAAACATTACGGATAATTAAGTTTTTATTAAAGCGTATTATATTTATGTAAAAATAACTAAATAAAATTGCTTCTTTAAATTATACAATTAAAAGTACCAAAAAATAAATAATTTCAGCGTGTCTTTTTAGAAAATAGGTAACGTACGATCATTTTATTGCAGCTGTAACAAAATCAAACTTCTATGTCAAACTTCTACGCAATCAAAAGAAACAGCAATTTAAGCTGCATATTTTGAAACTCGCAAGTACTCGCAAGGGAATCAAAACCTAAAGGGTACTTCCAGTCGACCTAGAATCTTCAAATTTGACATGAAGCAACGTTTTATAGCACACATAAAGGAAAAATTCCGAAAACCTTAAATTTTTAGTTACATTACAAAATATATATTTTTTAATTTAAAAAAATTAAAATTTCTTTATTTATGTGTGTGTGTGTGTGTGTGTGTGTGTGTGTGTGTCTGTCTGTGTGTGTCTGTCTTTGTGTGTCTGTCTGTGTGTGTGTGTCTGTGTGTGTGTGTGTGTCTGTGTGTGTCTGTCTGTGTGTGTCTGTGTGTGTGCGCGTGTGTGCGCGTGTGCGTGTGTGTGTGTGTGTGTGTGTGTGTGTGTGTGTGTGTGTGTGTGTGTGTGTGTGTGTGTGTGTGTGTGTGTGTGTGTGTGTGCGCGCGCGTGTGTGTGTGCGTGCGTGCGTGCGTGCGTGCGTGCGTGCGTGCGTGCGTGCGTGCGTGTGTGTGTGCGTGTTGGCGTGTGTGCGTGTGTGCGGGTGTGTGTGTTCGTGTTTGAACGTGAGTGTTGAGTGCTTACAGTCGTTTGCGTTTGTGCGTATATGAGTGCGAGTGTAACTACTTGTCCATGTATGTTGTACCTTAACCAACCGTTAACCAACTGGGTCTAAGGGTTATGTGTGGCCGTTTAGATTTTACAGTTGTGGGTAGCCCTACGAGTATAAATCTTGGGATCGGACGACAGAGATTGCCGCTGTCGTCCACTACCTAATGTAAGTTGTATATTTTAAGTAGCCCTGCGATGAGTGGGTGGGATGGGTTTAAGCAAACACTTTAATTATACGTTCGGATTGTTCATAGTCCCAGGCTAATGATAGCCTTGTTATGAGAGATTTAGCTTGATACAGTTCGCAGCTTTTAAGATTACATAAAGTTGCTATTTTATTATAAATTCGGGGAAAGAGATATTTTCTAAAGCGCTGAGCAAATGTTGTTTTCACGTCGGAAACCGGTATCTTAAAAATCCTTTTTTTGAGAAGCATTTTGTATGTAGGAAGTTTCAGGGTTTTATTGTGCATGAACAGTGCAGCTCTCAAGATAAACAATCTACGCACGCTGAGTACCTGGGTCTCTTTATATAGTTCAGTTGTCGGATACCGTCTTGATCTACCTAGCGCTACTTTCAGCACAGCTCGCTGAGCCCTTTCTAAAATTATGAGAGCAGAAGCCGTCACCCCGCCCCAGGCCAAAATGCAGTAATTAATAATTGATTGGCAAAGTGCTAGGTACACTAGTTTCAGGGTATGGCCATCAGCACATTCTCGAAGTTGTTTCATGGTATAGATTAGTTTCCGCACTCTACGCGTGGTTGTTGCTATGTGATTCTTAAAGTTTAAATTTTCGTCCATTACTATGCCCAGGTATTTTAATGAACTAACCCTGTTTATATGGTTGCAGCTACAGTCACTGTTATCAAGATTGTTATAAGATGAGCAGTCTGATTTATGTACACCAATGAAATTCGGAAGAGATGAGGGTGGTTTCGAAGCGGTAGTTTTATGGAAACATATAAATTTCGTTTTGGGTGCATTAAGAGTTAGAACGTTCATGTTTAGCCATGTGGATATTTTTTGCAACCCATGAACTGTTATATCGTAGACCTCTGACCAGGAGTCACCATAAAATATAATAGCTGTGTCATCGGCATAACATAAAACCTTACTATTTTGAAGAGGTATGGACATGATATCGTTTATATATAGAATAAATAGCGTGGGTCCCAGAATACTTCCTTGTGGGACTCCAAAATTGATCGGTTTCAGAGAACTAACACATTCACCCACTCTAACCGTTTGTTGCCTCCCCGACAGGTAGCTAGTAAACCAATCGAGCGCAGTGCCACGAATACCCGACCCTTCCAGTTTTTTAAGCAAGATGGGAATCGAAACCGTATCAAAAGCCTTTGCCAGATCAAGAAAGACCCCGATACAGCTTCAACCCCCATCCAGATGAGTGACGACATTATCAGTAAGAAGCGTAACTGCCTCTTCAGTTGATTTTTCTTACGGAAACCAAATTGGCAGTCAGATAATTTACCCTGGGCCTCAAGAAATCGAACTAAACGCTTATTTAAAATACGCTCGAGAAGTTTAGAATACGCGCCTAATAGAGAAATCGGGCGATAATTACATGGGTCATCCTTTTCACCGCTTTTGTGAATTGGGATCACAACTGCAGTTTTCCACTTCATTGGGAAAGTACCTGAGACAATGCTTTTATTAAAAATAAATGAGAGGGGTACAGCGATAGCAGGTCCGATCTTCTTTAAAAGCCTGTTGTTAACACCGTCCAGCCCCGGGGCACTACCCGTGTCAAGTGAATTTATAAGTCCTAGAACCTCCTGCGCATCTGTAGGTTCAAAGAAAAAAGAATTTACGGGTGACTCAAAACAATCTACTTTAGCTGCAAGAGACTTCTGAGTTTCACCAAGCTCCGTAAGAATTTTAACCGCTAGCTTGTTACCAATTGAAGAGAAGTAAGAATTACAATGATCGATAGAATCATGAACAGATTGTCTAGTTTTAGTGAGTTCATGCGGAGGGGTTGTAACGACTTGATTATTAGTAATGTTTCGGATCGTGTTCCATAGTTTTTTTGGTGCGCATTTATTCTCTAGTAACAGTTTGTTAAAATATTCGGATTTGAGCTTTCTTATAAGACTTATGTAAAAATTTCTGTATCGGGAGTAGATAAGCTTTTTATAGGAATTTTCAGGGTCGTTCCGTGATTCAATGTGCAATTTATCGCATTGTTTGGAGCATCTGATCAAGCCAAGTGTCATCCAGGGCTGAAGTATTGTCTTAGAGCGGCTGGTATGGACTGTTCTGGTAACGACTTGATTATTAGTAATGTTTCGGATCGTGTTCCATAGTTTTTTTGGTGCGCATTTATTCTCTAGTAACAGTTTGTTAAAATATTCGGATTTGAGCTTTCTTATAAGACTTATGTAAAAATTTCTGTATCGGGAGTAGATAAGCTTTTTATAGGAATTTTCAGGGTCGTTCCGTGATTCAATGTGCAATTTATCGCATTGTTTGGAGCATCTGATCAAGCCAAGTGTCATCCAGGGCTGAAGTATTGTCTTAGAGCGGCTGGTATGGACTGTTCTGGAAGATTTATTAACAGCACTTGTAACCGCTGCTGTGAAAAAATTTACGGCCTCTTCAACTGGGGTACTATCATTTTGTACAAGTGACCAGTCCTGTTCTCTCAGATCCGACAGTACTAGGTCATAGTTGATAACTAATTTAGGGCAACGGAGTTTTGCATCCTTTGATAATTTACTTTTCAACATAATTCCTGCCAAGGTAATGTCATGGTCAGTTAGGTCACTCAAACAAACAGCTGATTCTACATGAGCTCTTACTGGTACAAAAATATGATCTATGCAGGTATTTTTGTGAGTTATTTTATCAATGCTGGAGCAGAGCCCATGTTCTGCTAAAACATTAAGATAATCTGATGAAGCATTACTCCCAGCAGCTGGACCAAGAATATCGATATTAATATCTCCAGTAACAATAAGGCAGGGACTAGAAGCATGAGCTTCAAGAACCGATTCAAGTGAGCGGGTAAAGGTATCAGTATTATGGAAACTTGGGGATCTGTAAATAGCTATCACCTTAAAAAAGTTCTTAACCTCTGCTATAACACAGTATGCCTCGTCAATATCTGGCTCAGAAAAGACCGGGGACCAGCAGTCTCTGACATATATGATAACACCGCCGGACTTGTTAGTATATTTGCTAGAGTAGAATGATGTGTAGCCCTGCATTTGTCTAATACTTGAGTTTTCATTTAGCCAACACTCACTCATGACTACAACATCAAAATTAAGGCCTATCCTTTGTTGAAGTACGAGAAAACCATCAAAGTTTTTCTGTAAACACTAAGCATTTTAAAAGTGAACTTCGATAGTAGGTCCTTACAAAATTCAGGATTGCTTATAAATATAAACTTATTACTTTTTTCCTCATGAACGCGTAGAGCTATCAAGTTGAAATTCATATCAAATACTTAGATCTAATTGCCTTTAACCAGTGAAAAAAAAAATTCTAAGTCAACGCAAAAACGCAAAAGTACAACCATTGATTCCGCATATTTGAAACTCCATAAAATAAAGGATTACTTAAACGATAAAGAGATCTTTGTCTTAAATTTATGCTCCTCCATCTTTCCCCATTGTAATGTTATGAATTTCATTTTGCAATAAAAATACCATAGTTATGACTCGATTGTCGTAATGAACAAACTTTGTAAACCTTGCAGGTTTGTACGGAACCCTCGGTGCGCGAGTCCGACTCGCACTTGGCCGGTTTTTTGGTCTTGAATTCCAGTTTTGGATATAGAAGAGAGTCGAGGGTCGATTGAGTAAAAAATGAGTCATATAAAATATAAAAAAGAAATATTTCCGTATTTGCCAGCGCCCTATGAAGCGGCACGTCAAGATACCTCTCAGACATAAGACGATCCAAAAGTCCAAAAAGGGTAACTGCACGTGTCGTCGCGAGTACAATTCTAAAAAGTAAAGTCACCTCTCCGGTCACCATATATATTAGTATTTCTGCCCAAATCTCATTTTTAAACTCATAAAACAATTTCTGTCTGCTGTCTGGGCAGGACGAGATTAAGAGTTATCACATAATTATAATTAAACTCACCATGACAAAAATTCTAAGCCCCAATAATAAATGTTTCATCTTAAAATTATGACAAAGCGTGCATTTCAATTTCCTGAGTAATCGGGTGGACACGGTCGCCAGTTTATGAAAACAAAGTGGATTGGACAATAAAATTCTAGACTTTATTGGCGCGATAAAGTTTCATTGTTATGATGAAGAATGACGTCATGGTATCTATAGGTTTATACCGCGGACCGGTTGTTTCTTGACATTTTTCATCTATAAGACAAAGAGACAACACCTACAGACAGCGGCGACGCTTATAGGTAATCCGAAAACACGAAACGCTTGCGCGATGTAATCGACATCTAGCGCCATCTATTGGTATAAAGTGGAATTAATATCCCGAAACGAAGTGAGGGCGGGCTCTAGTTAAGGCGACGGGTAGCCCTAACTAGCGACACAAATCGATTTAAATTATTAGCTACTAAATCGGATCTATTTTAAACAATTTCGGAGCGGGAGTCTCCAAGCAAACATTTATAATATTTATTGAATTATTTAGCACTACTTTTTGATCTGTTTTCCACTCGAAATTTGGATTAACGCGAACGCCATAAGTAACCGGTTTTGACGGTAATTCAAAATTCGAATACAAAAGCAGACCCAAAAGTTAAGTATTAAATAAATATTATTAATGTTTTCCGAGAGGCTGCAGCTAAGAATTTGTTAAAAAGATATCCGGTTAAGTTGCTAACAATTTAAATCAATTGCATAGCTAGTGTGCCCTACCCGTCACCTTAATTATAATTGCTCAATTTTGCATCTCTTTCACCTGTATATTTATAAAGATGTAAATTCTATAGAAAACTACAAGGCTTGAGCTGCGTTTCCACCAGAGATAAGCGAGGAACTTCGCAAGGAATGTGTTTGTTAAGTGTCAATAGAATCGCTTCACTGAAAGAAGTTGGGTAAATGAAGCGATTATATTGGCTCGTAAAAACACATTCCTGGCAACACATCCTCGCTCGACTCTGGTGAAAACACAGCCTCAGGTAACCCGAAAAGTTGAAGCGCTTGCTCGATGTGAGACATACATTTCCATCTATTGGTAACATTTGGAACTAACTTTGTTTTTGAAAAAATTGTTTGCTTGTCGTAAAAGACGTAGTTTTGTCTCCAAAATGATCGGCAAGACTTCTTATGACATAATATCCTTACTGATTCGGCTACGGCGACCGGCCTTAACGATCAGCCTATAACGCAGGATACCAATGTGTGCGTAGCTTCTTCTTCTTCTTATTTTATTTGGGGCAATCAACTTCTCGACTGAGAATTACTCCTGCCATTATCATGTTTTAGATTTAAGGCATTATTAAGCGGGACAACCGAAGATAATTCGCCAATGTGAAGTAACTTATTGAGAACAAGTAGGTAGTCAAAGTCACAGTCACTCAATAAAACGCCGGTGTTTTGCGTTTTATCGACCTACGGATTCAGCGGATATCACTCTAAAAGCAATCGCGGGTTTTAAGACTCTATTAGGTCCAAGCAAGTTGTCACGAGACAACGCACTCGACACACAATAGCAGTGTTAATCCAACGATTCTTATTATTAGGATCACTTTGCGGCACTTCACTGCACAAATAAACACCAAACTTGCACACTAAAAACCACTAGACACTAATTTAAAACCTTTGAATTGCATCAGCCCACGCGGCTTCTTTTAGCCCTACCCACCGAATCTGTGCGTAGCTTGTTTTGTAGGAATGTAGGCGCGGCGTTCTGGTTCTAATTATTTTGTAACTGCCATCACACTTAATTATTAAGTGACTTCGGATCTTATTCATAAATGTTTCTTAAACATTTGCCAACTAAAACGGTGTTATAAAGCAGTATTCAACATTTTTAGTTTCAAACGTCAAATTATTATATAACACCATTTTAGCTATACTGCGTCAAGAAAGTCGTGACGACGGATTTTTGAGGAATTAACGTAGTTACAGTGTTTTATTACTATTGGGGTTACCATATCTTATAACGTAAGCGGCAGGCTTCATCAATTATTTTCACAAAGAATTGTCTGAGTATAACAAAGGATTTTTGGACGTTAATAAATAAAGCCCCTAGTCCTCAAACTTAACAACAAACTAATACACGATAAATATTACATACAGACAGACACAAATAATGATTCCTATTTAGCTCTTTTGCATCAAAACTACGTATGGGATAATTTTTGTTCAATATCCACATTTTGTTATTTAGGATTTTACATAGTTGTTGTCACAAGAATAACATGAAAATAAAACACACAGACAAGCATATTTTCATAAGAAATGTATCCATAGCAATAAAACAAATATAAAAATTATGTTGAAGTTGTTCGCTATGCTTTAAAATATTACAAGTGTTTAACTACGTAGTGTTTGAAAAGGAGATCAAATTGTAAAAGGGGTTTTAAGCCATGTTGAAAACATTTATTAGTATTTTTGTTATAGTGTTTATGATTTCGAATCAGGTATTAAATCAAATGTTTTGTGATTTATGTTTTTTAACCCCCGACGAAAAATAGTTGTGTTATAAGTTTGACGTGTCTGTGTATGTGTGTGTTTGTGATTGAAATTGATCCAAGATGGCCGCCGGAACATATAATGCCGGATTCACATATTGTATGACAACCCCCCTCGATATAGGTATCAAATAAACGTTTTTGAGTAGTAGAATACAATAAACTATGAAAAATTTCAAATCCAAGATGGCCGCACCCAAAAAAGGCGAAATAATAAATTATAATATATACCCGAAACTGGAATTCAAGACCAAAAAAGTTACTACAATGTTGCCACTGCAATAAAATGATCTTTCAATAGTACATACCTATTTTCTAAAAATATACGCTGGCATAATTTATTTATTGGTAATTATTATTCTAAAATTTAAAGAAGTAATTCTTTTGAGTTATTTTTACATAAATACAAGACGCTTTAATAAAAACTTAATCATCCGTAATGTTTGGTAGAAAAGCTGGCGCTTGTGTCACTTCAGGTGTTAATAACACGTCTTTAATCCTGCGATTTCGTCAATAGTAGTCTCGGCAGAAGCCACAAGTCGATAAAATGCTAAACGCCCTTGTTTTATTGAGTAATTGAGATTTGACTGACTTCGACTGTTGACTACCCACTTTGTCAAAACATCACTTGACAATTTTCCTTACGAGTTATTTATTATTCGAAGTTCTGGGGAGCGTTTGTTGCCGAGTGGTCACTGCGACCAAATTTGATCTATTGTGACCTCCGCTCCTACGAGTTATTTAGCTCAATAACGATTAAAATCAAAAACATGTGCAGTACTGGACGAATTAAATTACTGGAGTGGTGGAAAACATTATTATACAATTGACCGACTCGGTAGTGGTGACCGACTGTCTTAATAGTATGCCACACTTTCGTGGGTGTTCATGGTTAATTCAATTTGTTTAAGTTCTTTTCAATAAAATTTTGTCAATGTTGGTTGAGTTGAAAATAAAGTTTGTAATTAATAAATTAAATTAAATAAAGTCTCTATTTTTTGAGAAAATCCTCAACATGAATTGTACCAGCAGTCTATACTTACTAAGAAGAGAAGCATATAACAAAAAGGTTGACCAAACCTGAAAACTTGATTTGACAATGACATAAGTGACATTGATAGATTTGACAGTGACGATCTGTCGTAGTTTTTTTGGTCTTGAATTCCAGTTTCGAATATAGAGTGGGGTGCTTATTGAAAGCGGGAACTGATTTGTACATAAGTCAAATAAAAAGTAGTTTCTTTAAAAAACGAAAAAATAGTAATTAAAACCCCTGACCAATATTTAAAAAGTTCAAAAATAAATCGACACTGCATTTTTGCTTAAATATTGTATGAACATTTTTGCTTAAATATTGTCGCTTTGGGAGACCGCTCCTTACTTACCTATAAAATGTGTGCTTTAACAAAACGTTATGCTATTTATGTAGAGCGGCCCCGACGCGACAATATTTAACCAAAATGTTCATAGGTACAGTGGCGGACAGGTCAAGCTATCCAAAACTGTCAAATTTCCTCAATCGATTTCGAACTCAATGTTCAACAATATAAGGTTTATTATTTATTAAACTTTTATTTCAGATAAATAAATCCATACAAATTCGTTAGTAACATTTTGGTGCTTAGAAACTATGTTAGTATATCCAATTATTATTATTGGGGACAGGAGTGTGTAAGGACCTCCAGTGTCCCAAAAATGGACCATCTATCTGGTCCGCTATAGCAACGAGGAGGCTGTTGCCGCTGGCCCGTGTCCGCCGCGCCATCGAGGCAGCCCTTTTGCGCATAATCGTACGGAAGCAGTCCGTATGCGCCTCCGCGAACATCTGCGACGCACTGCAGAAACGAGGCAGCCGCAACAGCGCCCTGAATGCGTTATTATATTGGACGCGAAGGGAATCCAGCGCTCTTGTCGTATGCCTAACCCACAGGCTGCACGTGTAAAAGGAGGTACAAAAAGCCCTGAAGAGAGTAATTTTTACATTATATGAACAACGTGCAAACCTGCGGGCTATCATATTCGCTCTTACCGACAGCGCCCTCCTCTCACGCTCAATATCAACATCGTCTTTTAAATCCTCAGTCACGATGTGCCCGAGATACTTAAAGCTTCGCACCTGCTTTAGGGCCACACCAGCCAACATGACGGGCGGCACATGCGACGGACATTTTGTTCCAGATTTAAAGACCATGAGTTCACTTTTATTTGCGTTGTATTTAAGACCATGTTTATGCACATACGCTTCGCAGATACCCATGAGATCTCTCAAACCACCAATTGACGCGCTCAGCAGGACCAAGTCGTCGGCGTAACTAATGTTATTAAAACAAACACCGTCCACGTGACATCCGACATGGCGTCCGCTCAGCGCAACAATCAACTCGTTGACGTACAAGTTGAAGAGCGTCGGTGAGCTCAACCCTCCCTGCCTCACGCCGCATCTCAACCTGTACGGATCCGATAGAACACCTGCCCATCGCACATTGTTGATCTGGTTTCCATACCAAAACCTTAGAACGCTGATTAACTCAGGAGGCACATTTTCTTGGCTCAATTTTCTCCATAGTATGTCATAGGAAACCAGATCAAATGCCTTTGATAGATCGAGGAAACAGGCATACACCGGGGTTCCCCTATCCGTGTAGTACCTGACAGCATGCTTCAGGCACACTATTGCATTTTCAGTGGACAGTTTGGGCCTAAACCCAAACTGATTATCATGCGGGGTAATATATTTATTGAGGTGCTCATGCAACATGCCGTCAAGAACCTTGGCGATAACTGTAGCCAGTGAAATTGGCCTGTAGTTTGTGGGGTCTGCTACGTCACCAGTTTTGGCTTTTACGATAGGTACTACAACCGTTCTCATTAGCTCCATTGGCAAATAGGAGTGTCCTACGCAGAGGGAAAATAACATTGCCAATATTCGAGGCAGATGTGCCCCAGCATTTTGAAGGTGCTCGATGCTAAGACCATCGTGTCCTGGTGACTTACCCCTGGACATAGATTTTATTGAATTATTATTGAATTATAATCGAATGAAGAAATTTGACAGTTTCGTATAGCTTGATGTGTCCGCCACTGTACGTAGGAAAGTTCACTGATCGCTTAGACTCTCTGGCCCTGCGGAGAGAAGTCGCATCTCTATGTGTCTTTTACCGCCGTTACCATGGTGAGTGTTCCGAGGAGTTGTTTGAATTAATACCCGCTGTTGAATTAGACCACCGTACTACACGCCGTAAACTAGGATTCCATCCGTACCCCTGGATCTGGATGGGTGGAGATCCACCACAGTACGCTTTATACGTCATTTTTTGCCACGCACCTCCTCATTGTGGAATCAACTTCCCGCAGCGGTATTTCCGAACCGGTACGACATTGAGATCTTCAAGAAACGAGCCTATACCTTCCTAAAAGGCCGGCAACGCATCTCCACTCCCCCTGGTGTGGCTGATGTCCATGAGCGGCGGTGATCGCTTACCATCAGGTGACTCGCTTGCCTCCCTTTCTCATAAAAAAAACGACAGTTTCAATTTATTTTTGAACTTTTTAAATGTTTGTTTCTATGAGTTGTTATGATATAAACATAGAAATGTTTTCTTTATTTGTCTGTGTATGTAAGCTTTTTTTTATAACATTTCTATGTATATACTAAACTAATGACCCGCCTTCACTTTATTTCGGAACATTTAGTTCCCCTCTATACCAATAGATGGTGCTAGGGGTCGATTACATCGCGCAAGCGTTTCGTGTTTTCTAATTACCTTTAGGAGTTGCCACTTTCTGTAGGATTTACCTCTTTATTTATAAATAGTATAGATATGAGAAAGACAAAAATAATCAGGTGGCCTAATTTAAAGCCGTCCCGTATAGACGACGGAAAGGAGGGCAGTCCCGTCGTCCCCACTCAAAAGTCTACTATTTCATTTAAAAACCTTCAAGTCCTGAGATTTGCCCAAATGTTAGAAGTCCGGCCGGGTCCCGGCAGAAGGGGTAGACCCAAAAAGGTGTGGCTTGACGTTGTAAAGGATGACTTGCGTGCCAATAAACTGACCATTAGGGATAAACAAGACCACGCGAAGGGGAGGAGTCGAAGTAGAAAAGTAGACCCCGTTCTCTGAGGTGACAGCTTGGGCTGCAACCGGCACAAAACGCTAAGAAAATGATGATAATGGTAACCCTATATCCACTGATCTACCATCGCTCCTCTCCTGCGCAAGCGACTGCTGATATGATAAGCATTGTTCCAGGTATCAGCAAAGAGGGTCGGAGTGCCGCACCAGCCAGAGGCTCTAGACGTCCCCTACTACAGAGCTAATGTGGCACAGAGAGCGGGACAGACTACAGTATTCCTAAGAACTAGGAGATTATATTAAGTGATAGTATTTTGTTGTATGTTTGAATAAGATTATTTAATTTAATTAAAGTTTTTAATATTTTTTGTGGTATCTACATTAATTTGACCTTTGTACCTTTTGTAGTAACCCTGTCTTGTCATGGTTTAAATTATCATTTCGGACAAACATTCATATCTTTACAAAAGTGCTTAAAAAAACTTGACCAGAAGCCCAATAGGCTATTTGACAGTATGAAAAATAAAGCTTCATTTATAGTCTTCCGCGTAGTTTATAGCTTTAAAAAGGAAATAACAATAAAACACATAAAAAATATTGAATATGTTCACCAAAAAACCAATATAAAATTAATTTGTTTTGTGTTTGGAACCACAGTGACCATAAACGGTTTTGATTGGCTTTCTTTACTGTGACGTCAGCCTTTTGAAAACTCAACCACCAATGTCGCGATTCTACTTGCTCTCCAATATTAATTGACAAAAGGTCACTTTAATGATTAGACGCCATATTGCTGAATGAATCGTTTTTGACAGATTAAATAATTTTCTAAACGAAATATTCATAATAAATGAAAATAAATAATATTTTTTGGGGTCCTATACACCAATAAATAATATGAGGTTTTTCAAAACTAATCAAATAGCATATTCTCGTGCTATTTATAGAAAATCAATATTATCACAAAAACATAGTATTTTTTGTATGGTTTTCATGCGACATCACCCATTTTTCATAGGAATTATACCTAAGGATATCAAAACAAAAGTTCTAGAAAAGAGACGACTTAGAAGAGTGTGACATTGTAGTCGACACCCTCAAGATAAAAGAGCTTGTAATAAAGCAGCTGCTGATCTGAAAAAGTACCTTATAGGTATTGAGGAAGAAACCCTACAGAATAAATTAGAAAATTTTAATCGACAAGCTAAAAACGAGTACTCACTCTGGAAATCCGTAAAAAAAAGTAAAGTGTCCCCTCAAGTTGCACAACATCCCATTAAAAAAGTGACAACACCTGGGCTAGAACAGACGAAGAACGTGCTGAAGCGTTTGGACAGTTTCTGCATAAAGTCTTTACTCCGAATGATGGTGATGCAGAAACCAGGAAAGAAATACAGGACTACTTGGATAGTGATCTTCAGTTGAGCTTTCCAATACAGATCTGCTCACCCCGTGAATCCTTAGAGAGATAAAAGGATTGGAGCTAAATAAGACACCTGGTTTTTTGTCTCCTTACATCTGAAATGCTACAACTCCCCTAAAAAGCTATAGTCAGTATAACACAGCTTTTTAACAGCATAATTAGAGTTGGACACATACCTATAGTATGGCAGGATGTCAGAGATAATAATGATTCCCAAGCCGGGTAAACCCCTGCATCTTGTATCTTTTTACAGACCAATTAGTCTGCTGCCTTTATTATTAAAACTGTTTGAGAGGATTATCTTGCGAAGACTAACACGAATACTCAACGAAAATGAGCACCTTCCCTAACATCAGTTTGGTTTCAGAGTTGGCACTCGACTATAGAACAGGTTCACCGGGTTGCCGACAGGTAAGATAGGCTCTAGAGAAGAAGCAGTACTGCTCTTGTGTTTTCCTGGATGCTCAAGCAGGCATTCGACAAGGTTTGGCACCTGGGCCTGCTATACAAAATAAAGAAACAATTGCCACATAGCTTTTACTTGCTCCTGAACCTACCTGGAGGATAGAATATTCAGAATTAAGGTAAATGACGGCTACTTTCGTTTTTAAGATATAAAGGCTGGTGTACCGCAAGGCTAAATTTTGGGCCCGACTATGTATCTCATGTACACTGCAGATATACCTACAACTGATAATACTTTATCTGCCACATTCGCTGATGACACTGCTGCACTTTGTAATCATGAAGACCCCAACATGGCATCCCTGACTTTGCAGAATCATCTAAACAAGGTCAGCAAATAGATGGAAAGGTGTCGCATTAAAGCTAGCTCTTAGCAAATCGGTGCACGTCACCTTTACTTTAAGAAGAGAGATCTGCCCCCCGATTAAACTTGGAACCGAAGTCTTGCCCCATCAAGACTTTGTAAAATATCTAGGCATACATCTGGACAGGAAACAGACCTGGAGAACGCACATACAAAAAAACGCGAGGAGTTAAACATACGTCTTCGAAATCTGGACTGGCTATTAGGTAGAAGATCACACGTCACTCTGGCTAATAAGATACTTATATACAAAGCCATAATCAAACCAATATGAACTTACGGCATTGAGTTACGGGGATCAGCAAAAAAGTCAAATGTGGAGATCCTTCAACGATTTCAAAACAAGGCACTCAAAGTCATCACTAGTGCACCCCTATTCATTAGAAACAGTGAATTGCATGAGTACACCAAAATGAAAACCGTTAAGGAAGAGGCAGAGCACAGAGCAAGAGCGTACAAGTACCGCCTAGAAGCTCATACTAACAACCTGGCAACAGTGTTATCCGAACAAATGAATGGCAGAAGGCTCCAGAGACAACATATTTGGGACTTGGTTATTCATACTCCCAAATTTAATAAGAGAATGTTTTCTCACTGGAGGAACTACGCTCTCCCGTCAATAAACCCCCCACAACCAATCTGTTAAAGACTTGTCAAGCCGATCGCAAGAATTTATTGGAAAAAAAAATATACGATAAGATAAGGATAATATTATTTATATAAGTTTTTATAATTTTATTACCTTTCACCCCCATTCCGTAAGATCAGCATTCTTGAAGTCGTCGCACTTCATCCTCTTTAAACTAGGGGGCAGAGCGCCTCCATAGCTATCTAACAGGTTATTGTAGCTCCAAGGTAGTACATGTGTTATACCATTACTGTCATACAGTGTTGAGGTATTGTTGTCTGGTTCAATCTTTGCTTTTTCATCCTGAAGTTTTTGGTACAGATCGTAGAATGAAGGTGGAGGTTTTGCTGTGTCTGTTCGCTTTCTCGATTCAACTGTAATTATGGAAATGTGACGTGAAATGATAATTAATTCAAAGCTAAGGCCCGATTTTACAATTGTCAGATAAAAGTTAACAGACCAATACAGTATTTTTCAGTGAATAAAGTTGTGTTAAACTTTAGTATAATTTCATGGCAAAGAGTGACCTTTTTTTATATCTATAAACAGCCTAAGTTGCTTTAATCGGATTGATGATTTAAAAGTTTAAAAAGAGCACATCCTATTAGATTAAATCTTTAGATTATATTGAAGATAAGATGCACCTCATGCAATAAGCCAGTAACAGGCAAGTAGTTTACCTAAACTTCCTATAATAGTATAAGGGTTGGTTTAACCGTTCTGTAAGAAGCATGTACTACTTGCATGCTCAATTTTGTAAATCAACTTGTGGTTGACATTGTGGGCTTCACAATTACCTATCTGTTAACAATGTCTTGTACCATTTGTGAAACTGTTTGTTGATCCAAATAAATAAATAAATAAAAGGATGTGCTCTTCAATCAAAACATTTAATCTAATCATCCTATGCGTCTTTAATGACCATTAATTTTAAAAATATTTCGTAGATCTGTTAATATCAGACAAGTCGAAAAATCTGCCTACATTGCAAAATTAATGAAGTCGGCGCTTTAAACTGCAATGCAAAAGAACAATTTCTTTTATTCTTAATCAGTTCGAGGCAAAAATGAGCAAGCAGGTACCCTTCATGAAACCACAGTTGCTATTATTTTGTAAGTAAAGGTTCATAGTTACCATATTCTCGGAGTGAGTCAATCTGCTCTCTTGTGTAGTGCGAGAAACGACAGATGCCTCCAAACTGGCATCCTCCTTTAGCAAACCAGTTGCAGGGCTTTTTGTATGCCTCTTCAGATAATATTATTTCTGGATCTGCAAATATACCATGATGACTTCATATTTAAGAAGTGTGACACTCCTCATCTTCGCATGTTTAGACAAGGTCAACTAGATCACTGTTACATGTTCAGAATCATTTTATCAAATATGGTAGGTATCCACATTTTGTGAGAAACTATCTGAGACATGCAGGTTTAATCAAAATGTTTTCCCTCACCGCTATTTGGCAACCAAAAACACTTTATATTGAACAAAGTGGTTGAAAAGGTAATACAAATCATTTTTTTCTTCTTCCAGCTGGTACAGAATCCCATTTCCATATGATGTACCCCTTGGATCATGATCGAGGATTTAGCAAGTCCAAAACTTCTATATTTTAATACAAACATGCTAACTTCATGGTTGCATTTATTGAAGTTAACGTTTGAAGTCATTCTTTGATAAAAATACAAATATGCTGTTAAAAATAAATAGAACACAAGATATAAGTGAAGGATTACTGAATACAGTAAGATTTTTATTTAGATTATTACACAATAATCCACATAATACTATAGAATATTTACACAATAATCCACTTAATGTTGTTAGATAAATAAGCGTTTGATAAAAGTGAAATATTATTCACGGGGACTCAGGTCGCGGACAAAGCCCAAGAACGCTTTTTATACATTTTTATAAGTACATACACAAAACGTAGTCAAAATTGACGATAAAGCAATAAATGCTTACCTTTATACTGCTGGTAATGGTCGTGGACTAACTTTTGATGCAATACACCTTTGTTATGAGTTCTCACAATTGCTGGGGTGGAAACCATGGTTTTGTCGCAATATTCACAATAATATCGTTTTCCCATTTTGCAAATTTGCAAAATACATATAGTTTTTTTGTGGCACAAACTGATAAAAAATTAGGAAGTAATCTTAAAAGTAAAAAAAAGTGCAACAAAAAAGACAAAGGAAACAAAAACTAGTGATGCTGAATGTTTGAATAATTCATTCGAACGATCATTCAAACAGACAAGTGTCATAGTATTATTCGATAGTAAGTGATAGTAACATTCGAATGAAAAAAAAAGTCAAAGTGTACGCAGATATTGCACAATTAACACTTTCGGAAATAGGTATAATTTGGTTGGTTTGGAAAGCAACTAACCTCAAAAACAAATATAATGGAAGAAAAAGTTACGGCTTCCTTATTTTAAAAACAAAAGCTAAAGATCACATGACAAATATTAAGTTAAAAATAAAAACATTTGAATAGGTATTAATTTTACTTTCATCAGAATATCGTATTATTTTTAGAATGGCTTTTTTTTTCATTTCAATCATGAACATCACTTTACTTAAAGAATCATTCGAACAATTCGATAGTTGGTACAATCGCCCATCACTAATGAAAACCCGAATTGTTATGTCAATGTCACTCTAAATGACGTTTTCTGTCAAAACTTCGTAGAATAATTTACGAAGATCTTTGAATAGGGAAGGGAATCTCTTCTCGA
>CM032487.1:7535324-7548326 GCA_019059595.1 Marasmia exigua | reverse complement strand
TGCACTTGTTAATTACTGTATTCCATTCGATGATATTTTAAATCTATCTCCGCTTGAAAGTCTTATACTTCTTGATCTCAATCGCATCCCATCATCACAAAGCCATGAAATTAAAAACATTATTAACAAATTTTCCAAAGACACACTAAAATTTACACCATGGATGTGCCATAAAGAGCAATATCAATTACACAGGTTACAGTGGTTTTGTTGCCGCCAAAACTATAACTGATTCTTAGTATATTAGGTACCCAGATTTACTGCCTAGTTTTGTAATGCTACATGTAGTTTTTGAGATACGAGATATGTCTAAAAACAACAAAATATACGAATTATGTACATTCAATCACATTATTTGAAGGTCGGAAGCTACTTTATCTGGTTTTTTACAATATGCATTGTTATGATTCTGCCCTGTGATACTCCAACCATAATATGCCATCATCTGCTGATCCCATCGGCCATGGTACCGATCTTCCAACACTTACATATCCTAATGGAAGCGCTCCCCTGGTTCTTCACTACAGGAACCAAAATGTCCTGTCAAGATGACTGTAGAGATAGTACACAGTGAAGGACAAGTTACTTCTGTTTTTGAAATTATTTAGATTTTTTTTACAATTTTAGAGTAGTTACTTGACTTGTGTTTTCTTAAAAGTTTTAAGAAACTTAAACTAAGGTCATAAAAGTTCATAAACCAGGATATGTAATGATTATTCTCATTTGTGAAATGTTGACTTTTGTAGACCAGTGTTATCTAAAATCCCTTATGTTGAGTCAATTTTTTGTACACTTGCCTTTTATTGTCTAATGTGCGGGAAATACTTTCTGTTTTTTAAATATGGTGGAATCGAACATTCAAGTACTTAAGAATAATACATTTTATCAAATTTATTTAATGATCTGCTCCTGCTATGGCGTGTATAATTTCTATATTTGAAAATGTTGTTCTATTGCCAATGAACATTTCTAATATTTTTGTCGTTAGATACCTACATATGTTGCTGATTACTGTATATTTGTATATTTTCTTTAGTCAATTTTCTAATAACGATTTCGCAAACACAGCAAATGTCAAACAGGTCTTTGGAGGGAAACCTCAACCCTCCTCGGTTTTTCTTTAAAATCAATTTATGAAAATCAAAAATTTCTGTTGTTATTAATTGAGCCAAACAAACTTCACATTTTAATGTTTTATGTAGTGAATATTTCCTGATATGTAGCCAATTATAATGTGTCGGCTGTCGTTAAATCGTTCATTTTCTAACTGATTTATTAGATTATTTAGATTTGAATCACAATTGCTTAAAAAGTTAAGGGAAGAAACGCAGGAAATTTCTTCTTCCTCATGGCGACGATGTGGTATTGTAGAATTTATTATTTGTGTGCTAGAAGTGCAGTTTAAGATAGCATTTTTTTCTAATGGAACACAGTTACCTGTCGAAACACATTTTAATTCCAAATATGTTAGAAGCTTTTTATAACTGCCCTTAAATTGTTTGACATTCGGGTTATCGTTACTACCACATTGTAGCCGTATAGAGGAAAAAAATATTTCTATGTGGTCTTGGCTAAGTTTATAAGTTGGTAAGTATACCAACTTGCCGGTATCAATTAATTTTTCAGACAAGTATTGTAGACTGTTAATGTTAATTAGAGTTCCAAGAAAACCTGTTTTGCATTTTGACTCGACTATTGGTTTTAAGTACCTAGTTATCAAAAAAGGTTCCCTTCCATTTGTAATGACTTTTCTTCTAGTTATTATTTTGACTTTTATTTTCATTATGTAATTTTTTAAATCACTTAAAAATTCAAGTATTTTATTTTTATTTTGGATCGATAGGGGTTTTTTGAAATCAAAATGTTGGATTGATCTAAGTACTATTGAAAATGTCAAACATGTCATTAATTTTTCTGATAAATTCTTCTGTAGCCTCAGACTCAGCAAACTCGGGTAGTTCTAAAGTTTCTCTGCAAGTATTTAAAGCGTCGGCAACACTTGCACTAAACACTCGCGTTGCTAACTTCACTTATTATTTTGTTTTTAAAATGAATATGGCTTTTTGTGGGTTTGTTGGCTAAATGTAATCCTTCCTTGCCTTGAAATTTTTCAAGATTTTCTATTATTTCCCAGCAAATACCGCGACCGTTTAAATCAATTCCAGTTTTTCTCGGTATAACTATAGATGCGAAATTGCAGCGGAGTCCCCATATTGCTGCCTTGGCAGGAAGACTAAGTTCCGCTGCATATGCAGTAAGAAAAATTAGGCGTCTGACTGATATCGAAACGGCAAGACTGGTATATTTCAGCTATTTCCACAGTGTGATGTCATATGGTCTACTGTTGTGGGGTCTGCTGCTGACATACAAACTATTTTTGTATTACAGAAAAGGGCCATCCGCGCTATATATAGCCTTAGATCACGTGACTCACTTAGGGAAATATTTAAAGAAATAAATATTTTAACCGTGGCTTCCCAATTTATCCTCGACTGCATTATGTATGTACGTAAGAACTTGCACACTTTTCCAAAAAGTCCGATAGTCATAGTCTTAACACCAGAAATAAACATAGGCTTGCCGTCCCGGTCCTCAGACTTCATAAAATCGGTAATTCGTTTGTTGGCTTAAGTATAAAGATATTTAATAAGCTCCCACAAAATGTCATTAACCTATCACTGGATAAGTTCAAGTCTCATATTAAAACCTGCCTAATGAAGAAAGGTTACTATAGTGTACAAAACTATTTAAATGATAAGGATTCTTGGTCAAGTTAATTGATTAATATTTTGAGTTGTTATTCATAGTAGTCTATTAACTTTCATAATTGTATTTTTTTTTCTCGATTGAAGCTCTGTAACATCATCAATATTTGAAAAGAGTAACTACTGAGTTTCTTGCTGGTGTCTTCTCAGTAGAAATCGACATTCCGAACCAGCGGTAGATATTATGTACCTATTTTGACATTCATAAGTGTTCTGTGTGGACCTAAATTGAATAAAGTATTTTTTATCTTTATCTTTAAGAGTGCACTGGTGTTTGCGCACACACTTGTGCACTATATCATATCCTGCGTAAGTGGCCGATCGTTGGGATTGGCTGCAATCGCCGTAATCGGTTGGTGGATATTATTATCTGGACGCACCCTTAAAAAAGTGTACATTTCGTGAAGTGCACATTTTGCGAAGTGCACATGAGTGTGGGTGGATAGCTAATTTAACCAGATGGCTGTGACATAGACACGAGTCCGGCGGCGTGTTATTTAAAAGGTTTTTTTTTACTGCCTCGATGGCGCAGTGGTTAGTGGGTCGCACACGACGGCTGCGAAAGAGGTCCGGGGTTCAATTCCCGGGTCGGGCCAAAAAATTGTACCTAAGTTTTCGGTAAGAAATCCTTAGTGGCAGCCCGGAGTCTGGAAGTTGGCGGTCTTGTACCCCTGTGCCTCGAAAAGCACGTTTAGCCGTTGGTCTTGCGCCCGATCCGTTTCTGGTTGAGTCCCTCTGGTGTCCCATCGGATTATGAGGGTAAGGGAATAGAGAGTGCACTTGTGTTTGCGCACACACTTTAGCACTATAATATATCCTACGTAAGTGGTCGATCGTTGAGATTGACTGCAGTTGCCGTAATCGGTTGGTGGATATTATTTACGCACCCCTAGAAAAGTGCACATTTCGTGAAATGCACATTATGAGAAGTGATCCATTCTGCAAAATGTACATTTTGAGGTGAGTGCTCATTTTGCGAAGTGCACACGAGTGTTAGTGGATAGCTATTGCCCAAAAGCGCTGCATCAGAGCTATATACGGTCTGCGGCCAACCGATAGCTGTAAGCCATACTTCATCAGAAAGAGCATATTGACTACTCAATGCATGTATATAATACGAGACTGTCCTCTTTTTACGGAACAATATGCACCTGTTCTCACCTATCCTTAATCAGCGTCGTCGTTATAATTTAAAAAACTTGCTACAAAGATTGCCCTAGTACATAAAAGTATATTTACCATGGGATTTATAATAACCTCCCTATAGAACTGCGAACGAATCGGAACTTCAATGATTACAAAAGAAATTTATTTAAATTTTTGGTGGAAAAGGCCTTCTATTCAATCAAGGAATATTTAGAACTACAAATTGACATCAATCTTATTAATATTCCGACATATTTACTATACATTTAACTTTAACTTTAATCTTAATAATACTTGATTTTACTTAAGATATGGCTTGTAGAGAAATGTTTCTACAGTATTCAAGAATTTATGAAGTATAGGTAATAATTGCAAAAAAGTTAATATAATAAATAAATAAGATAAACTCATTATGTACTCCGTTACTGATTTATAAAAAATTTAATGTTTTCTCAGTTTGTGTATACGCCTGAAAAGGTAGAACGAAGTGATGCCTAAAATATAATTGTAACAGCCTATGTAACCTTTGTTCTTACACAATAAATACTTACTTACTTACTTATGTCATGTTGATTAGATTTTTTTTTGGATTTGAGATTTAATTTTATTATTATGAATTTCCATTTTATTTGCTTGTCTTAATTTTACTTGTTGTGTAGCTGAAAAGTAGAGCATATCGTACGTATCTCTTAAATTAATTACAACACCTTTGTAACCTATGTTTTCACAAATAAAGATATTTTGTATTTTGCTAATTTAACCAGATGGCTGTGACATGGACACGAGTCCGGCGCGCGGCGTGTTATTTAATAGGTTTTTTTTTTTCAGAAATGGAGATTCCCTTTCGGAGTTTATATATATGTTGTATTTTTTACACACATTTATATGTTCATGCATTCTATAATAGAATTTATAATTGCGGACACCAAGGGCAAAGGTTGCGATTTGATTCTAGAAAGTTTATGTGCGTTTATTATTCTTGTTCGTAAGTATTTTTTAATCTTACTTAATATCAAATACATATTTTTAATATGGCCTACGAGGGCAGATTACGAGGGTAGGTTGGTTTTTTAGGGTTCCGTACCTCAAAAGGAAAAAACGGAACCCTTATAGGATCACTTTGTTGTCCGTCCGTCCGTCCGTCTGTCAAGACCCTTTTTCTCAGGAACGCGTGGAGGTATGAAGCTGAAATTTATATCAATTACTCAAGTCTACTGTCCCTTTAAGCTGTGAAAATATCAAACTTCTAAGCCAAGCCAATCAAAAGATACAGCCGATTATGTCGATATTTTCAACAAATTTTAGACACTCGCAAAGGAATCAAAACCTACAGGGTACTTCCCGTAAACTCATTTGGCATGAAGCATTGTCATATAATGCAAATATAGGAAAAATTCCGAAAATCACATTTTTTTAGTTATATAATATAATAAAAATATTTTAATAAAATGACACTTACTACCTTACTTCTCACGAAGGAATAAAGGTATCAAATTGAAATTTATAGGCAGAGATTGCTTACATATATGAGTTTCCAGCATATAAGTAGCCAGTACAAAAGTTTTACGAGGATGACGCCAACAGACTTTGAAAATTTACTCGCGATAGTCGGACCAAGAATAAGTTAGATAGATAGATATACTTTATTGCACAAAAAAAAAAAAACACAACTTTAAAAGGCATTACAGAAACTTAATTGTACAATTTCGGCGGTCTTATCGCTGGAAGCGATTTCTACCAGACAACCTTCAGGCAAAGGACATTTAATAGTAGAGGAGGGGTAGGTGGTGCAATATTGAAAAAGAGAAATAAGAGTGAACTGTATATATATATTAAAATATTTATAATGCTAATACATAAATAAACAAAATATTATATACTAATAAATAAATGTGTTATGCTTGGATAATATAATATAAAGTACTAGATATACATTCATATAAATTAGGATCTTAGACGGACCATCGACTACTACCGATGACTGGACCTGTAAAAACTTAAAGGGATTGCTATTTATTTATTTAAAAGGTGAGTTTTGACTCGGGCTTTGAAAATGGTTAATGATGGAGACTGTCTTATTGATAGGGGTAGGGAGTTCCATAGACGGATGGACTGGACAGTGAAGGACTGGGTATAGAAATGAGAGGAGTGGGAGGGAGTCATAAGGCGGAGATGTTTGGAAGAACGCATATGACCCTGGATGGGCTGCAAAAACTGGAAACGCTCCCGGAGATAAGGTGGTGATTTTGGGTTGAATAGTATTCTATATAAGAAGAGAAGAATGTGGAAGTCGCGACGAAGACGAATAGGGAGCCATTGGAGTCGAGATCGATACTCGGAGACGTGGTCATATTTACGTAGACCATAAATTATTCTGATGCAAAAATTTTGAAGACGTTCAAGCTTGTTGAGTAGATTTTGATTCAGGTCTAAGTAGCAGCAGTCTGCATAGTCAAGGATAGGGAAAAGAAGAGTTTGTACAAGCGCAATTTTGGTAGGTATTGGTATGAAGTTGCGTAATCGATTTAGAGCTCCAGCTGCAGCGAACATTTTCCTACTAACCTGGGTAATTTGTGTTGTCCAGGATAACGTACTGTCGATGTGGATGCCCAGGTTTTTTACTGTCGTACTGAATTGAATTTGCACACCGTCAAAGAGTATTGGTGGCAAGGCACTCCAGTTGATCCTGGAAATTAGCCTGGCACTTCCAACAGTTATAACCTGCGTTTTGTCAGGGTTAACCATGAGCCCAAATGACCGACTCCAGGCTGAAATCCGGCTTAGGTCAGAGTTGATAATTTGTATGGTGCTGGAAATATTATCAAGGCTACCCTGACTATAAATTTGGAGATCGTCTGCATATAGATGATGAGAAGAGGAGAGGTTATGAGTAATTGAATTGATGAAAATAGCAAAAAGGAGAGGAGACAGAACGCCACCTTGCGGCACGCCAGCTCTGATATCGCACCATGTGGAAATGGAGTCTTCAGTCCGAATGCGTTGCCGACGGCCATACAAGTAACTACGAAACCAGTCAATAACCGTTGGAGATATGTTAAGAGAATGAAGTAAACCAAGCAAAATGTCAAAATCCACAGTGTTGAAAGCGTTACTGAAATCTAGCAACGCTAAAACAGTTAGAAACTTTTCATCCATGCCTTGTCGGATGTCGTCTGTGATTTTGACTAACGCTGTGGCCGTGCTATGACCTGGACGGAAACCGGATTGGAATGGGTCCAAGAGTTCGTTTTCGGACAGGAAAGTAGTGAGCTGTTGATGTACTACCCGCTCGAGGACTTTGGAAAGGAAGGGTAGGATAGATATAGGTCGATAATCTGAGTATGAGGAGGGGTTAGACTTTTTAGGGAGGGGAGTAACCTGCGCGTCCTTCCATGCTGCGGGAAAAGTACTCGTGGAGAGAGAGTGGTTGAGGATGTGAGTAATAATAGGAGTGAGGATGTCGAGGAGAGGGATGATCATATTACGGCTGACGCCATCAGTACCGATGGCGTTGGAAGCGATGGAGTGTATGTTCCTCTTAACATCACAATCGGTTACTTGACTAAAAATAAGACTAGGATGGTCAGGCATTGGAACACAAGAAAGCTGATGTAGCGTATTTGCTTTTGTTGCGTCACTGATGGACGAAGACGTTGAGAAATGCTTATTTAAAGAATCTATATCAATATCTTTGGAGGAGAAATTATGACGAGTTCTTCCAATACCAAGTGACTTTAAGAATTTCCAGACTTTAGCAGGGTCTCCGTTTTCTACGGATTTATGAATATGGCGTCGTTGAGCGTCTCTACACAACATATTGCAGCGATTCCGAAGTAATTTATATTTATCGCGGTTTTTGTCGGACGGGTCCATTTTGTACTTTGTTTTTGCGGCATTTTTTTTGTCCATGTACGATTTTATGTCCTCAGTCAGCCAGGGTGCAGGAGCGTGCTTCATCTTGACTGGTCGAATAGGAGCGTGCTTGTCATATAGTTGCAGTAGGAAAGAATTAAAGAGGGTGATTTTCTCATCCACACTTTCAGCATCGGCAATCACGGACCAGTCAATATGAGCAGCGTCATGTGTGAGGTTCTCAATGTCCATGCCACCAAAATTGCGCTGTAAAAGAATTTTCGCCTTAGATTTTGGAGGTCGGATCTTATACGACATGAAGAGAAGATCATGGTAAGAAAACGCATCTGCGTGACATTGGCCGTGCTGAGCCACGTGGTCAGCGGAAGAGACAATCATGAGGTCGAGGAGAGATGGGGCACAGTTTGGGAAGAAATGCGTAGCGTTTAAGGGAAGAAGATGAAGATTGCACGAGTCGATGATGGATCTAAGGCGAGTGGACCGGGAATCCTGTTTGAGAAGACAGGTGTTGAAATCTCCCATCAGTATGGTATGACTGTATAAGGGAGTCATGTCCTCCAGCAATTTTTCAAGAGTAGAAAAATAATCCACCCTTAAAGAAGGACTGTAGAAGACGCCGAGAAGTATTTTAGTGTGGGAGAGAATAAGTTCGAGAAATAAATGTTGGGCTACTTCTGAAGAGGAAGTAGGAGGAGATATATCAACTATAGTGAAAGGAATGTGTGCCCGGATATAAATTGCAACACCACCACCGGATCTAATAATGCGATCGTTACGAACCAGCTGGAAACCAGGAAGGGAGTAGGACGTAGAGGGAAGGCAAGGATTTAGCCAGGTCTCCGACACAAGAACCGCGTGTATGTTCCTGTTATCGAAGGTTGCCAGCATATCAGGATAATGGGCAGGGATACTCTGTGCGTTGATATGGACAAGGTTGAAGTTCTTTGGGACATTGGAGAAGGTCGCATCAAGCACATCGGGAAGAGGAAGGATAGTGGAATGAAAACTATCATTCGTGGATGAGGAGGAAAAGGAGATAAATTGTTCATTTTCGTCGCAGTCACTGTCCATATGATCCATATCCATAACAATAAATAAATACTTAATTATAATAATATACAAGCAAAAAAAAAAATAGTGTTTTACAAATATATAAATAGAATACACTAGATAGATAAATATTCCTTGCACTACTATCAATGCACTTTCACCCGCCAGCTGCATTTTAAAAGTAATAAAGTTAAGAACATAAAAATACAATTCTGGAAAAAAAAAAATAACAAAACTACTACAAAACTAAATTGAAAAAAAAAAAGTGTTTAGGACAGTAATTTCCGAACGGACGGGCGGAGCAATAACAAAACGCAACTGTCACTGTCAATGTCATATCATCTGCCAGGCTAAAATTTTATTGAATGGAGGTGAAATAAAAACAAACTATTTAAAACTACATACAAACGAAGGCTCCACAATATTAACAATTTGGATAGAATCATGCAAGAAGGGTATTTCGAAACATTGGCAGATGTAAACAAAAAAACAGATAAATCAATAGAGGAAGAGGACTGAAACTATTAAGAATCTAATTACTTTTTAAGACGCTTGGACCTAGCTGCGGTGACATCCTGTTGCCCTCTGCTACCTGATGATGTTGGAGTTGGGGTACTTGAAGTTTGCGTTTCATAGTTGTGACTCGATGATGCTTGCCGTCCGTCGCAGTGGCCACTATCACTCCTTTTCTGGTCCAGCATTTGGAGACACCCACACGCTTTCGCGCCTCCATAAAGACTTCATGGCGCGTTCGGGTTAGAAACTCCGAGATGGTGATTCCGGATCCTCTGAGAGCTGTCTTGGCAAACCACAACTTGTCCCGGTTTGCTGCATGGGCAAACTTTACCAGGATGGGCCTAGGTTTATTGCCTGTGGCCCGTCCCAGGCGATGACAGCGGCTGATATCCTCCGCAGCAAGAGTGACCCGTAGTTGCTGCGTAGTGATTTTGAGCACAGTGGCCCGTGTCTCCTCACCCTGCACCTCCGCAGCACCATGCACAAGAAGAAACTTACGCCGCCCCTGCATCTCCAGTCTGTCCAATTCCTGCGCCAGACAGTCCGCCTGTCGCTGTAGATGTGTCAAAGATGTCACTATAAACTTTTTGAAGCTGGCGAACTCGGCAGCCAGGGTCGCAACGGTTGGGGACGGGGTAGCCTTCTCCAAGCTTCTCTGGAACTCGATGAGTTGCGATGAGAACATCTGTTTCATGTCCCCAATTGCAGTCTGCAATGACTCCATTGTGCGCGCTGTGTGAAGTGGTTTTAGTTTTCCAAAAAAGTGATTTATGCTTAGGATTATTTTATATATATATATGATAAGCTAGCAGGTAATTGTATACTGATTTATTAATACATATGATAAAATTTCACAGTTTTTCTATTTTTCTAAAGTTATTTTATAATCAGCTGTTACAATCGCGTCTATATAGGTATGCGCCTACCCGCGAAAAAAAAAAAAAAAAAAAAAAGGTGGGAATATTCCAATCCAATTTCAGCCCAAGATAGACTAGCGATAACTCTTCGAGTTTTATACTCAGGGGACTCGTACACAAGTCTACAGTATACATTTAGGGTATCTAAACAATCTAATTGTTCCTGAAGTTGTCCTCGTTGCAAAGATGAATGAATACGGAGGAAACGAACAAACCGTCCACTCCTGCGCACACTGCGCGCCCCTTTGTGTTCGTGCCAAACAGAGCGTGCGCGACCCAGGCGCAGTTCGTGCGCGCGAGGCGTCCAAACCATGAGAATTTGTTGCATTGCATGTTGCTTTACCTATTGCATTGCAGCAATCTGTACCCGACTTTAGGATACGTCTACATCTGACGAAAACGCCGCGAACGTGCAGCTCGCGAGCCGTTCACGTGGTGTGCGCGTGCGTTTTAAGTTCGCGCGCGAGCTACGCGCCGTATGCAAGCGGAGCGCTAGCGAGACGCGTAGACGCGTACCGCCCCACAGCGCTTGTAATATTGTTTTTTTAGTGTTCCGTAGCCAAATGGCAAAAAACGGAACCCTTAGAGATGTATTTTGTTAACCGCATTACGATATTTACACAAAAATAGGTAAAAAAAATGTTGGGGGGGGCCCCCATACTTAACTCTTATTTTTTTTTTCATCAAACCCATACGTTTGGGGTATCTATGGACAGGTCTTTAAAAATGATGTTAAGGTTTCAATTATAATTTTTTTTTGCTCAAAAAATGAGATGATCCCAAAGTGGTATAATGTGTATTGAGTGCGAGTATAAGTATAAGCTCGAGAGATGTGGACGCACCTTAATCATTAAGGTGACGGGTAGGGCACACTAGCGACGCAAATCGATTTTAATTTTTAGCTACTAAACCGTATCTATTTTGAACAATTTCGGGGTTACAATCTCTCGGCCAACACTAATGCTATTTATTAAATAACCATGCACAAATATTAAGTCCGTTTTTGTTCGCGAAAGATTGATTCACGCCACAAGTGGCCGCTAAAGTTAAAATAGATCCGGTTTAGTAGCTAAAAATTAAAATCGATTGGCGTCGCTAGTGTGCCCTACCCGTTACCTTAATAGACCCATACAACATAATACATTAAAATAATGTAGTTTAAGAGCTAACCACGGAAATAGGTAGGTACTTATGTGATTTATAGAGCATTGAAATCAGAGTCATTTCACTTAGTACTTTTTTCCTTAGTATGGGAAAAATAGTTCAGTGGTTTTCGTAAGATGGAGCTTGTAGATGTAGCTTTAAAAAGCAATCAAGCAGATGGTTCGGCGTTGTTTCGATAGATGTAGCACACTAACAATTTTAAAAAAATATGGGAAATAAACCAGAGATCTAGAAGGTATTAAGGTATAGGTAGGTAGGCAAATAAAATTATTTCTGATAATATATTTAATCATCTCCCTGATTCTTAGACAATTAAACACGGGACGTGGTAAAAAAAAGTCAAATTATGAGACATTTATTATTCATTCTTTGTATCATTCTCACAAAACTGATCAACTTCGTGAAAGATCGTATCAACGGACCACGATATCACCTATTGTCTTTTGGGGTTATTTCTGTCACAAAATATGTAAGATGAAAAATGTTATTATTCTGTAAAATAACGTTTAGTTTATTGAAAAAATACTTCTTATGCGTGATAATAAAGATAAATTAGATTTTTCTGACCGTCGTTCGCAAGTAAAAACTGCATAATAACCATTTTGACGAGTTCCGCTCAGCGACAGATACGAATTCAAAATGGCGATTTTATAAAAAAATACCCGAACGTTGAATCACGTTGTTCGTATACTTTAGCACAGGGGAAATCACCCACATTCCACGTCCCGTGTTAAATTATCAAAGCCCTGACTGATTCTGGAAGGTGATCGTACTACATAGCCGTTCAATATTGGTCGTTTTCCTCTAGATGGCGCTAGTACTGGCTAGCCGACTGATGCCTCTATTTCAGTATATAATTTACTCTATGATTGAAATCCCTCGAGTTAGTTTGCGATACTCTAATTATTAATGAATTCCGGCGCCTGGCATCTGTTCAGCGGTGGGTGTGGAAAGTGGTTGGACAACAAAAGGTTAGAAAAATCAATTTTATTGAAAGCATGTAATTTATTGAGCACTGATTTTGATGTCACATTATAGTTAATTAAACACTTAAATCGAATATAACATTGCCATGATCTTTGATTAAGGGAAAAGTATTGTGAGGCGGTAAAAAGTGGCAAACATATTGTGTCAGAGATGTGCTAAAAATGATAAAATCATCTGGGTAAACGATGTCATCATTCAACCCGAACACACAGAAAAAGGTATTAGCTATACAGTGTGGATAACCAAGTTCAAGTCGGGCTAGTCCATCGAGGGTTCCGTACGTTTTTATAAGCAGCGCTGCTTGAGTCGACCCGTACAAAAGACATCAACGCGTGGCCCTAGTCCACTATTTAAACGATGACTTCTGTCTTTGGCGGTACGTTTGCTAAATTTATTGCTGTTTCGTGTAGAAAGTGTACCGGTGACCCAATCTGTGTAAAAAGGATGACTTTAAAGATATAAAATACTACTCAACTCGAATATCTATTAATCACATACCTTTCATTGATTTACAACTCCTTTGTTGTCCAACCACTACCACACCCACCGCTGGACAGCTGGCCCCCCCTGCCAGGCGCGGGATT
>CM032487.1:7485759-7527496 GCA_019059595.1 Marasmia exigua | reverse complement strand
CCACTTTAAAATTACAATTTGTTTGACAACATTCTTTCTTTTTTTTTCTTCTTGACATGACTCTGCCATTTTCTTTTCTGACTGAGTGGATGGATCATAGAATACATAATCATGACTGACAGAGAAGGTAAAAAAGCTCTTCAATAATTAAATGAACGAATGAGATGATGTCTTTCATACATTTATTTGTGAGTCTGAACGTCTTTCTGAAAGACGATAGCATAGACAACGTGTTTAATTTCTTTTCAAGAGGATTCAGAGCCCTGACTGTGATGGTAGCAGTTCCTTGGATGGTAGTGATTACTTGCTCAGTGCAGTGATTTCAACAAAAGAGGAATGTTATTTTTCAAAGGGTGGTGCTACACTACACTTTCTTATTGTAGAAGTTCACACAATTTTGACGGCGGGCGACGTTAAAATGGCGCTATATTATTTATGTCAAAAACAAATCTCGCGGTATTTTTCTTCTCATGTATTTATTATTGCAGCCATATTTTTGACGAAACTGCTTGATTCTTAAAATTTAAGAAACAGTAATTACTACATGTTTGAATGTAGGTATATATGGTAAGTACAAGTTCAACTGTATACAATGTAAGTAACCCACTCCATTTCGAAAAACGTTTCGTCGAATTACAATTTATCGATGACACTTCGTCGAACGTATGGAATATCGAACGTTAAATTAATCGACTGCTCAACATTTAGAACGTTTGGTCGATGTAGCATCGACCAAACGTTCTAAATGTTGTGCTCAACTTCATCGAAATACTTTCTACCGACGGTATAATTCATCGAGGAACATTTTGTTACGTTTATTTTAATCTACCTGCCCTACCCTGTCAGGTAATACTTTTAATAAATAGTAATTTGGAATAAAAACAATTCGATCATTTTACACATCGATCAAAAGTAATTAGATGAAATAACCTATCGGCGAAATGTTAAGTCGACCTACAGTATTAAGATCATTTAAACCGTCGGCTAAAAGACATTCGATCAAATGAACCATCGAGGCAACAACTTTCGAGTAAATAACGCATCGTTCAAGCAAACAATCGTCGAAATGTCATCGATGAATTGTAATTCGACGAAACGTTTTTCGAAATGGAGTAGTGAACCCGTATTATCTAGGTACACTGATTTTTATATCTCACCTTTGGATTTTGGTTACCTATGTATTATTTCTTATTTTATTGAATTATGCATGGCTCACTGCATGCATTGTATATTGTATTTGGATAAACGAAATCTTGCAAAAAAATCTTGATCATCAAGTTCTAAAAATAATCAACACGGGCATTAAAAATTCTAGTTCTAGGAATCCTTTGTATTGAATAATAATGATTGTGCTCAAGTGTCTGCGCAAACACAAGTGCACTCTCTATTCCCTTACCCTCATATTCCAATGTATAATTTGTGTTCTGGGGCCAATAAATACATTTTTATCTTTATCAATGGTATACCAGCGTGACATGCAGACCGAAGAGGGATTGGACGCAGGACCAACGGCTATACGTGCTTTCCGAGACATGACTTTCCGAGGGCTGACACTAAGAATTTCCTATAGAGAAAACTTAGGCATTGGACATACGAAATGACATAATCGTCAATTAAACCTTTTACTCAATAGTCCAAGCTACAATTAAGTTACATGCCACTTTAGCCATTGATTATCGTTACTCAGAGATGGTGAAATTCGAAAAAAAATACTGGTCACTTTAAACGCCGAGTACCTACTTGAAACGTTACTCAGAGATGGTGAACGAGGCCCTAAGATCCCCTGGCATTAATCGTTGGGCCTAAGTAATAGGTCACATTTGACACTTCAACAAAATTCGACAACGCGATATAATCTTGTAACAATGGTCATTCAATTTTTATGTTAAAAGAGCACAATGTCTTCATCGTCAGCCCATTTAAGTCCCCACTGCTGGGGCACGGGCCTCCCTCAATCACATGAGGGGTAATTGCCATACTCACCACGCTTGGCAGACGGGTTGGCGAGGGTTTTGATATAAATTCAGAGTTTTCCTTCTCTGTCAATGTCAATGTCTTAATTTTCTAAAATTATGTTTGCATTTATTTATTGCAATAAAGACAAAAAAGATAATTTCACGATTTACTTCCTCTGTCCAACTATTTAATAACTTATTAAAAATTTACTTTTTGTCGTGTAGGAATATTCAAAGATAAATGAAAATATCAATATATCGGCTGGTTCAGAGGATATTCATTCCGTCTCCGATAGATAATGGTAAATTCCAAAGCCGTAAAGATCTTTTTAAGAAAAATGAAGTCACAAGCTAACCAGAATCATAGACATAGGTTGCAGCCCTGCTAGAAGACCAACAGAGCGCGGGAAAGAGAAGACGCCGTCTTATGGACACTGCTTATGACAAAAAGAGACAGATGATAATGTAACAGGCGTACATTCTAATTCTATGAGTAGAATTAGGGGACGTTCAAGTATAACGTAAGCAGATTTATTACAGTTATTTACACCCCCCCCCCCCCCCCACACCCCTCTTGTCAGCAAAAGTAAGCTAAGCTCTCACCCCCTCCCCCTATGCTTCATCATCATCATCGTCAGCCCATTTAAGTCCCCACTGCTGGGGCACGGGCCTCCCTCGATACCATGAGGGGCAATTGCCATACTCACCACGCTTGGCAGACGGGTTGGCGAGGCCCCCATGCTTACGTAAACATTTTTCGATTTTTTTACTGCTCGGCAACCCTACTAACCGTATGCATTTATTTTTAGGTCATTTCCCGAAAATACGTTTCGTTTTCAAGCAAACAGAATGTGAGGGTGGCCATTTGTGTTAAAAAGAAAGTAATTATCGATGACGTAATCATCATCTAGAATCCCCCATGTCATCCAAAATAAGCAAAGCAAAGACCCCCCGCCCCCCTATAGTGCTTACATGATACTTGAACGGCCCCTTATAGATAAAGTGCCAAAGGCTAAAATATCGCTACAGACTTAGACAATGCTACAGACATGATGGCCATATGGCCGAGGACCACGAAGTTATATAACCTTCTTGCCGAAGACAATGTAAGCGAGACTACTTGGTGTGAACCGTGTGAATGAATTTATGTAACTAAAGTCAAGATCTTCTTATTAGTCTGTGGTCAAGTTCAAGGACAAGGAGTGGATAAAAGCCACGAAGTTCTTATCTATAACCTTCTTGATAAAAGCTACATATATAGTCATCTGTGGATCATAGAGTAACACAAAGAGTAGTATTATATACCGGAAAAAGAGAGCCCTCTTGAGAGATTTTTATGCAAACTCTTTGAAAGCAGCGCCTCTAGCGAATTGATCCGAACTTTACGTTACGTCATAACCGTTACGTCACGACCGTTACGTCACGACCGTTACGTCACGACCGCTACGTCACGGTATTTTCAAATGTTACTAGGACACTAGGATACGACTATTTCTTCTTATATAATAAATTATCAACTTTTTCTACGCGAAACTAATGTTGATAATTTATTATGAAAGAAGAAATAGTCGTATCCTAATAGCATTTGAAGAGCTAATATTAATACCAGAAGGGAAGTGATTGAGTAAAACTACAAAAATAAATTATAAATACATTTATTAATATAAAAAAACTTTTTGTTTTCTATTTTTATAATGTTTGAATTTGTTATAATGTATTTGGGCCGCTCTCTTTACTTCATCATCACCATCAAAAGTTAATTTTCCAATTAAAATAACATTTATTGATGTATTTAAAAAATACCTTTTCTTCCTTATGAACATCACACTCAAAAGGACAGTCTATTAATAAATCTTGATACAACAATTTGATTGGGTTAGGAAAAACATGGACTGGTGTACCTGAGAGACAATAATACATTGTTTACATTAATGCTGAGGGATATTCTTTGCCTGTCCTATGATAGTATCATATGATAAGTAATATAAGAGTCGACTAGAAGGCAAGATGCACATAACACCTGTGTGAGAGAAGGAAAAACCGAAATGAATCCTCTCTTGCCAATGTGATAGCAGTAGGATAAAGACCTCCGATGATCGTCACATTTCAGTGGCGTGAGTTACGAGAGGCCTGTGTCCAGCAGTGGACGAATATGGGCTGATTATGATAAATTATTTAAGTCGGGTATTTCCATATTCAGATCAGAGGGGCTACTGCGCAACTTTATGTTAAACAATGTTTAGCTTGCTAGCAACGTTCAACAGAACAAAACAGCAAAAATCTATCGAAATGTGGAATTCAAATGACACAGTCATGTCTCTTAACGATATTCGATTAGAACAAAGGCGATTGGGCGGTAGGCCCCCAGTATTGAAATACATGTTTTCGTTCAGGATGTAGGTATTAAAACTTTCAGTTTGCTGAGGATGAGGATCATAACACAGGTTAAAACTTACCAGTTCCATACCCACGGCCACAATATACTATGCTGGCCTGGCATAATTAACTTTTCAACACATACTTTAGCGTCCGTATCGCAATTACAGTTTCACTAACAACTACTAGGACGGAGGAGACTGAAACGTATTTATAATATTACTCTTTGACCGAAATTCAACTCAACGTTTGTGTTGTATCGATCTCTTTTTCAAGTAAGGATTCTTCAGGATATTTTTTGGTGAAAAATAAAATGCACGCCATTTGCAAAAAAATCTCAGATCTGTGTTTTTTTTATTTGCTCAAAAAAAGTTATGGCCCTGGGTATAAATGTAGTTTTATAAATTTAAGTGGACTGTAAAAAATCTGCATTGGGCGTATGTATTTTGGCTACGTTAAATTCGGAAATATGCTATCCATTCTATAAACAGTTTGTTTGTGTTGTCAACTGTTGTCTGTTCTATCATGACACCATTTTGACTTTTACACATTCCAATTTACCATTTTTTTAAATTAGTCATTCATTCGTAACAATTCATTAGATTTTATTTTGTCTAGACATTTCAAACTAGTAAATATTTCTTGATAAATAAGAATAGGTAATTTGAAAAATTGTAAATTAAATAAATAATTTTTATAGGATGTAAATAATGAGATAGCGGCATCTAGCACAACTTTAAGAGACTACAAAGAAGCCTATTTCAGGATCATGTCGCTAGATAACTCTGCTTTCTATGAAAAAAAATCCTATGTTCCGACTGTCATACCCCTGGAGTAACATATCTGTGGATCAAAGTGAATGTCAAACATAATGTAATCAATTTTTTACAATTCTTGGCAATTTTTAAAAATTTTGTTCGAAATCACAAATTGACAAAATGAAGGATTCCCACGAATATCGGAATTGTCCCTATATAATTATTATGGTTATTATTTGTATTGAACCGACCATGAGTTCAGAAGATTTCAACTACGACTACGAGTCATTGAGCGTCGACCTACAACCCTCATTTACGCTTAATATCACAGTGCGTATTACTTTTTCTTACTTTTCATTGATAATAAAGAAAATGTTTGATAGTGTGACATGCAGCCCTGCTGTGACAGCCGTTTAAAATAAAGGGCAAAGGCCAAACTGTCACCGCGCCTCGAATATAAGGCTGAGAGAAATAACAGTGGGAGAGCCACGCTTCGGCATGAATGGGCCGGCTCGACCGGAGTAAAACCACGTCCTCACAGAAAACCAGCGTGAAGCAGTGCATGCGCTGTGTTTCGCTGCGTGAGTGAGGGTACCGGAGGCCTAATCCAGTGGAAGGGGGGTTAAAAGGTAAGCGGCGCACTTGTGACACCACTGGTGTTGCAGGCGTCCATGGGCGGCGGTAATCGCTTACCATCAGGTGATCCATCTGCTCGTCTGCCACCTATATCATAAAAAAAAACCTTCCACCTACTACCTATTACGTAGGTGGAATGTCATTGGCTGTGAATGATCGTGATCGACCGGAAGCCGAAATGGGCGTTCGATAGAACCAACGTTTTGGATATTCTTCTCCTCCCTCCATCTATTAGCAGCCTCCTTTTCCGGGTGATGATGGCGAGAGACACTCCACTGGATCCACACGTCACTCGCTGATGAGTGTGACTAGTGCAGGGGTGGCAAAGGTGGGATCAACGATGAATCCACTTTGCTGCATCACACACGCAAACTCAGATCCTTTGTTATTGAGAGAATGGACGATATTATCCACGTTTCAACTGTATTTTTGCGAAGGTCAATAGTTGTGTTGTTACCGACACGAGCACATTATACAATATAAAACGAACCGGTTTTGTTCAGGCATTGTGAGGAGTTCCATTGTAAGAAGGTAAGAAAAAAAATTTGTCTGTTGTGTGTTAAATATCGCCAAAAAACGGCAACAGTAGCTTATATCCGCCAATCCGTTATTGGCGAAGGTTTCTCGTCCATGCCGACGGTTTCCTAGGCATAGGTACAGTAACAGCCAGTTTCTGAATTGAGAATTTGAAGTTGAAGCAGGACTTGAGCACGAAATTTGAATATTGAGTCATACTTCAACTGTCAAACTTTGTGCTCATATCGTGCTTAACTACAAATTCTCAATTCAGAAACCGGCCCTAAGAGACTTACATGAAGTATGCTTACGGATCAGATATGATTTTTATATATCCGAGGAACTATAATAATGGTAACACTACATACTGTGAAAATGTTAACGAATGGTTGAATTATTGGACGACTTACTTTGATTAGCCTTATCGTAACTTTGTCAATAATTTAGATATCAAAAAAATAAATATACTGCCATACGGATGTCCATTTGGTGATCACAAAACATTAAAAATATCATCACAGTAAGTCGACTTGCTGTGATTATGGTACCAATGGGGGCAATTTTGTGGAACCATCTGCCATCCACCATATTCTGCCATATCTTATTGCATATATTAAGCAAACACCATATCTCATTTGAACCCAATCCTTTTAACACTTCTTCTGTGATCCTATTAGATCCTGGTGCTTTATTTTTCTTTTGCTTCCGGATTGCTGCTTCAATTTCTGATAGGAGTATGCAGGGTTCCCCTTCCAATACGACTTCTGTTGATGGAGTATGACTCATTCTGTATGAGGCATTTGGTCTTGATAAAGTTACTCACAATAGGAGACAGAAGGAGAGGTGGAAGGATCCACCTTTCAGCTATTTTAGCAACTTCATGAAAATAGGGTTCTCATATTTATTCTCTATAATCCAAGACGATTGGTTTGAGTTTTCGCATTATTGGTCTAACCTTACGATTATAATGTTCGATTTCTCTATAAATATTGTTAGGCATTTCAAAACGCAATTCCTTTGTTATTGTAAATTCTCGTCATATTGTACTTGACAATGACATTTGTATCTTCCCTCTCTCTCTTATTTTTCCGTGTACTGCTTATGTATGGTTCTCGGTGAATAAACGTTTTTAATTGTTAAAAGTGGTTTTTCTGAGCTTCCCTTTAGCTCAGAAGCGGGATTAGTGTACATACCTAGTGCTCACATAAACGTTATCTCGGCAAAATAAACAATAATCATATTAGTTTATAACATTTGAAAATTTGAACCCGTGTGGTCCCCGGCAGAGTAGAATAGGCCACCCTCACTCTTACCGAGGTGTCGTAAAAGGCGACTAAGGTAAAGCTGCTGGCATGATCATCAGCACCCAGAGAAGGAAAACTCTGCATTTATATCAAACCCTCGACAACCCGTCTGCCAAGCGTGGTGAGTATGGCAATTACCCTCCATGTGATGGAGGGAGGCCCGTGCCCCAGCAGTGGGGACTTAAATGGGCTGACGATGATGATGATGATGAAAATTTGAACCGCGACGCGCGCGAAAGCGGACGCGTCGCCTGCAAGAACCGGTTTTTACCAGTTTCACCTGAGCTTCGAATTTCTCGGGTTGATCGGAGGGACTCTTGTTTTGATCTTCGTTTGTTTTGTGATTACGCGGGGTTGCATTGTTGCGCACTGTTGTTTCGTGAAATATGATTCGTCTGGGTGATCGTGATAGTTATGGTGATGTAAGCGACAGTAATTGTGATGTTTTACGTCGTGAGTTGTTAAAGGATATTACAAATCGGCGGCGGCGGCCAACACAATCTTTATCCGTACAGAAGCGAATACGAGTACGACTCAAGAGTGAGTCCCGTGATGACCCTCAACGTTCACAACGCCGCGATAGGAGCGTCGGTGACGGCGTCGAGCGGCGCGTCGAGAAGGGCGCCGGCGGTGGCGCCGACACCTTGGCTTTCCCGAGCGGAGTCCGCTGGCATACCGGCCAGTGTTCAGCATCAATTCCGAGTGGCGGTAACCAGGGTGATGTTATATTTAACGCATCGTTGATGGCTATCAGCAATCCCGTCGTGAGCGCGCCGTGCCTGTCGGTCGAAGCGCGGCGAGCGCCGACGGCGAGCGCGGGTGGCGCGCAACCAGCGGCGGCGGCCGGCGTGCGGCCTGCACCTATAGTTGACGGGTATAGTGAGGTAATTACACCTTATTCATCGGACAATAATCATACTACTGAACTGGATCTTGTAGTCGTGAATCCATTCAACATAGCGCGTATTTAGCTAATTCTACTGACAATTCAGTCAATATCCAACCAGTTCAGTCTAGTAGTATTCGATACGTAGGTCGTAATGGTCCATTGCCTGATTTTGACCCTCAGTCTACTGTTTCGATAGAACAGTGGATAAGAAAGGTTGAAGGTATTGCAAGTATGTATGGCTGGGATGAAAAAAACCATTATATTTAATTGTACGTCTAAACTTAAGGGGTATGCTAAACAATGGTACGACCAATTGAACAATTTAAACTTTAGTTGGAACGATTGGAAGAAACAGCTGTTGACAGCTTTTCCCTCTAATCGTAGTAAAATAAGTTTAATGCGTGAACTTGTCAATACGATACGTCGTCCTGAGCAGGACTACTTATAGTTTTATTACGATAAGCTTGCGTGCGGGTTGCCTGATTCGCTCATCACAGAAGCTGTAATAGGCACAATTGGAAATAACCTGATAGAGATTGGTGCGATTTCTGCTGGCTGTCGAGATACGCCCAGTCTTATTAGGTATTTATCTATCGTTTAGGCAACCTTCTCAATCCGCATATGTACCCGATCGATATAAATCAAATCTATATGATACAAAAGTGCAATGCCATAGCTGTAAACTTCGAGGTCACATTGCGGCGAAGTGCCCTACGAAAAAACGTAACAAAAGTGATAAAATGTTAACTTGTACGTATTGTGGCAAACAAGGGCACGACGAGAGTAATTGTTATACAAAGATAAAAAAATGTTCGTATTGTAATCATGCCGGGCATGTTAAGGATGATTGTTTTAAACTGAAAAATAGAAAGTCGCAATCGGTAAAAATAATTAAAGACGCTTCTGGTAGCAGTAAATATTATATGAATGTAAAAATTAACGATTTGTCAGTATACGCGTTCATTGATTTTGGTAGTACTTGTATAACAATTACGCAGTCTGTCGCTCAGAGGTTACAGTTAGATATTAGACCGTGCGAGTCGGGTTGCATAATTAGGGGTTTTGGTGGGTCTAAGATAACTCCTGTGGGTACAAGTTGGGTAAAGGTGTGTGCAGACGAGGCAATCTGTGAAGCTTCGGCTTACATAGTGCCGGATGTCGCTCAAGACATAGGTGTTATTATAGGCCAGCCCTTTACCGAATATGCTGACGTGTACGTAATAAAAACACCGACATCGCTACGTATGTATAACGCGACTTCCTTAACAGAACTACCTAGTATATGTGAGGATCTCCAACGTGTAAAACTAATACCTATTGGTGATGCTTGTACATTACAACCTGGGGTTAATAAGATTATAGTTACCGGTGACGAACCTGTCGAGGGGTCCGTATTAGTTCATGCTACAACACATGGGATGCCTAGGTCGGAGTGCGTGATACCTGAGTGCGAAACTGATTTTATCGACGGTCACGCAGTTTTGAACGTGTTAAATATAAGCAATAATAGTGTAATCTTACCTTTAGGTCAGTGTGTAGCGCGTGCGTCGTTGTCAGATGAGAAGAAGGGCTATAAAATTGGCGATAACTTACCTTCTGAAATAGTTTCACAACTTGAGATAATACTAGATGAGTTCTCACAGTGTTTTTCTGATAATGACGATACAATTGGTAAATGCCCAACAAAAATGCACATAGAGTTGACAGATACCAATCCCATTTATTACCGTCCGTACCGTATGTCGATGGCCGACCGGGAAAGAGTACGGTGGATTGTCGATGACTTATTAAACAAAGGGATAGTCGAAGAGTCCTCGTCTCCATATGCGAGTCCAGTTATCCTCGTACCAAAGAAGACGGGAGAACCGCGTATGTGTGTCGACTATCGTGCTTTAAATAAAATAACCAAAAGGGACCGGTACCCATTGCCACTAATTCAAGATCAATTAGACTGTTTATCTGACCAACGTGTGTTTTCTTGTCTTGATATTAAATCCGCTTACCATTGTATACAACTGGATGACCATAGTAAACCCTATACAGCATTCATTAACGCCGCACGGGCATTTCCAATATACACGGATGAGCTTCGGTCTAGCCAACGCACCTTCCGTGTTCCAGCATGCGATGGACGAAGTACTGGGGCCGTTGCGTTTCAAATTCGTTACCGCCTATCTTTACGATATCTTGATCTATGCTGGGTCTGATTTTCAGGCATTAGAGAGACTTAGAGCAGTTTTGGAGCGAATTAGAGACGCGAACATGACGCTGCGGTTAGATAAATGTTCCTTTCTAGTTCCAAAAATGGAATACTTGGGTCATGAGGTGTTTGATGGTAAGGTAAGGCCGAATTTTGAAGTACCAAAAAATGTCCATCAAGCCCGTCAATTTATGGGTTTGGAACGAATTACTTTCGCAGATATGTTCCTGGTTTTGCAACTCTGGCACGTCCCATCACCATGCTTACAAAAAAGGATCAGCCGTGGGTATGGGGTGAGGCCCAATCGCAATCATTTGATGAAATCAAGACCGTTCTCATTAACCGGCCCGTTTTGTCGTTGTTCAACCGTAAATATCCAACACAAATTCATACTGACGCGTCAAAATTTGGTCTAGGTGGTATTTTGTTACAGCAGCAGCCAGATGGCGGATGGAAACCAGTTGCATGTGCTAGCCGACAAACTACAACCGCTGAGCAGAAATATCACAGTTTCGAATTAGAAACATTAGCCGTCGTCATGAGTTTAGCCAAATTTAAAGTATACGTAACAGGTATTAAATTTACAATAGTAACTGATTGTAACGCTCTACGTTGGACCTGGTCGAAGCGAGATTTGTCACCACGCATTGCTCGTTGGTGGCTCGAAGTACAAAGCTATGACTTTGATGTCGAGTATCGTGCTGGGAAGTCAATGGCTCAAGTGGACGCGTTGAGTCGCAACCCTGTTGACTCTGTTATGCGTATAAATGATAAATGTTTTGTAGAAACAATGCAACAGGGAGACGACTCAATTTGTTCAACAGTGAACCAACTAAAGGACGAAATTAAATATGGCAACTTGACAGGTCTTGCTAATGATTATGCGATTGAAAACGGTGTTCTTTTTCGTAAAGTAAACGGCAATATAAAGGTTGTTGTGCCTCGTGTGTGTCGTTGGTCGTTAGTACAATCATTTCATGACAATAATGGACACATCAACTTTCAAAAAACATATGACGCCATAAAGTCTAAGTACTGGTTTGGTAAAATGCGTCGCTTTATTCAAAAATATGTCCAAGGTTGTGTTTCCTGCCAATATGCTAAAAGAGGTACTGGGCGTCGAGTAGGGTTGATGCATCCTATAGAAAGAGTGCCAGTACCGTTCCACACTGTACACGTGGACCATCTTGGTCCTTTTTGCAAAAGCCCGTCCGGTAAAATGCATATACTGGCGATCGTAGACTTATTTACGAGGTTTATCTGGCTTGAAGTAGTTCGTGATGTCAGCTGTAAATACGTCCTACACGTATTTGACATGTTAATTAAGACGTTCGGCGTCCCCTCCCGTATCATCAGTGATCGAGGTAAGGCTTTTAACTGCAAGGATTTTAAAGATTACTGCGTTGAAAGACAAATAAAACATGTCATGACTGCAGTCGCAAGTCCGCGTGCGAATGGGTAGGTCGAACGTTTTAACCGTACCATACTAGACGCATTGGTATCCTATGTTGGCGATGACCAAAATGATTGGGAGCGTTTTCTACCAAAGGTGCAATTGGGACTCAATTCCAACATTAATAATAGTACTGGCAAAAGCGCATTAGAGTTGTTATATGGCTATAGGCCACGAATAATAGGCGATGTTGTTAACCCATCTCGTTCGCCTAATGTAGTTGATATTAGACGAGAGGCATTAACTCGTTCTGCTATGGCTTCAGAGCAATCGAAACGTGCTTTTGACAAAAAAAGACGAAACGCACCTGCTTTCAAGATCGGAGATATGGTCCTCGCTGAGCGTAAGTTGATACGAAAGGGTTTACGAAGTGGCAAACTTATGCCCCGTTTCGATGGACCCTTCAAAATCGTTAAAGTATTGCCCCATGATCGATACGTGATTAGGGTCGAAGTAGGGCATATGAAAATGTTATGGCTCGTGATAAGTTGAAACTCTTTCAGTCTAATAGTTCTCTATCTGACTGTTCGGACATTGACTTGTAACCATGTTTGTTAACCTTTATTCTATGTGTGTGTTTGGTTATGTGTGTTTTAATTTTAATGTTACTGTAATGCCATTCAGAAGGCTTATCTTTCAAAGACAAATTGTTCGACCATTAATATGGTGATGAGATGTCATAAATTGTTAATGTCCTTTTAGTAGCAAATAAAGGACGATTAAGAATGTCAATTGTACTTAATTGTCCACCGGTGGTTAAGCCTTAAGAAGCTCACAGCAGTGTCTGCTGTTTGATGCAAGAGTCTTAGACGTCGCGACGTAATATGAGTGTACACCTTAAATTGATGGCATATGATTTGTCGTTTGTGGTGACATTAAGAAGTCTCCTGTTTATGTCAACATTAAGAAGTTGATTATGACGACATTAAGAAGTCCCTTGTTTAAGTCAACATTAAGAAGTTGATCGTGACGACATTAAGAAGTCGCCTGTTTAATTCAACATTAAGAAGTTGATAATAATGTTGGCCTTAAGAAGTCACTTGGTTAAATCAACATTAAGAAGTTGAATATATTCGCTATAAATCTAGCCTTAAGAAGCTAGTAGTTCGCATCTATTGTGAAACTGTTCGAAGCTTTAAGAAGCTTTGACAGGGATGCGTTTAGTTACCATTAAGAAGGTGTTTGTTTGAATGATGGCACTGCTCGGGGCGAGCAGTAGATCAGGAAGGCCGACTGTTAGGCATTTCAAAACGCAATTCCTTTGCTATTGTAAATTCTCGTCATATTGTACTTGACAATGACATTTGTATCTTCCCTCTCTCTCTTATTTTTCCGTGTACTGCTTATGTATGGTTCTCGGTGAATAAACGTTTTAATTGTTAAAAGTGGTTTTTCTGAGCTTCCCTTTAATATGTTTCAAAAAATTCGTCTCTTCTCCATTGTCTTTGGATGTTACTGGTGAGTTCAAAATATTTTCCTTCAAAGTGTTCAGATCTTATCATGATCTTGGTTTTTTTCATGTCATGATATTAATATACTTATGTAGCGAAATTACTGAGGCAAGATTGCACGTACATACCTAACCGAAATACCTAAATACCCTTTCTCCTTTATTTCTCTTTTTTCAGAATTTAATGATCGATAACGAAGAATCAGACACCTATAACAACAGTTGTACAGAAGGAGTCGGAGATATAAACATAGCTGAAATTCCTTATCAGGTAAGCAATATTGCTTGAAGCTTAGAATATTCCGTGAGACCGTACCGCGTCACGTAGCGACAATTTCATTTAAGGCAACAAAAAGTCATTATAATCGCATACCGCCAGATGGTCCGTGTGCTGGTCTGCCACCTACCACATAAAAAAATAATGGCACACTTAGAATGTCATTCGTTTTCATACGACCTCTGGACGGTTGGTGGGTGAACAAAAATATGGCAGCCATCTTGCTTCTACTTTTGGCGTGAATCTTTTTTTTTTTAGTACAAAAACAGAGCCAAAATTTGGGCATGGTTATTTAATAAATAGTATAAGTGTTTGCCGAGAGGTTGTAACCCCGAAATTGTTTAAAATAGATCCGGTTTAGTAGTTAAAAATTAAAATCGATTGGCGTCACTAGTGTGCCCTACCCGCCACCTCAAAGAACTAGACTGCGCCCGCGACGTTAACGTATAACATCTGTTAGTAATGGTCTGGATGTTTTCTATGTATTATAAGCATGTATTTAAAAAAGAAAAATATTATATGTACTATTTGTAATCCCACTGTTGATTCTGATATCCGTTACACAGGTGCTTGAGCTACCTATTTCGGAGTCAGATCAATGTATGTGATGTTGTGAAATATAGCATCAAAGACGACGGACTATCATATAAAACTTAAACATCTTTTTTCAACCCCTTAAGGTGTGATTTTACAAAAATATTAAAACAAATGGTTTTTTTTAATATTAGAAAAAAACCCTAAATAATGATTTTCAAGATTCTTACATTAAATTTGCTAAATCCCCATACCGCGTTTCTCTCCCTGTTTAACCCCCTGTTAGGGTGATTTTTCCAAAAAAACTTGTGATGATTATTTTTGTTTTCCAATTATTAGTCTAAATACAATTTTTCCCATTCCTAACATCAAAGATGTCGGAGTTTCATACAAACTTCTAACCTCTTTTTACCCCCTTAAAGGTCGATGTTTTAAAAATTCCTTTTTAGTGCTCATTTTCACTATTAACAGAACCCCCTGCCCAAATTTCAAGTTTGTAGGGTGAGTAGTTTGGGCTGTGGGTCCTTTTCTAGTCACTTTTATATTATATAGAAGATAGAACACGCTAAAAAACGATACTAAAGTATTTTAGCTGGCCAAACAGCGACACAGGTCTACACAGGACATCAAATCAATAAATACATACGAAATAAAAATGGACAGCTCCTAACAGATAATGCGAGTATCACAGATCAGATCAGACGGGTCTCAATATTACCTAGAGCTGCTGAACGAAGAATTCCCCGGTCAGCCTTTGCATCCGTTACAAACTATCTCCGGACCAGTACCCAGAATCGAAATAGCTGAAGTAATACTCGCAGTAGCCCAAATGAAAAACCACAAAGTTGTAGGCCCTGACGAAATACCCGTAGACCTCTGGAAAAAATTGGGATGCCACAGGTCTACAGTTATTTTACTATTTTTATAAATAATAGGTTGTAGACAAGCATCCCTATCCGTGCGTGGCGCTTAAGTTTTCTCGAGTCCATTCAGTATTTTTGTTTATATAGTGACACAGTATAATGACACAAAATTTCTGTAATGCATAGTACTTAAGTTGTGTATTTTGTGCAATAAAGTATATCTATCTATCTATCTATTGGCTCTCCTCAGCCTGATGGTAAGCAAGAGAAGAGCCCACGTTGCAAATACAACGGAAGCGATGTCGGATGATATTTTTTTCTTAAGTAGCCAACTAAGTTAATCAACGACTCTGAGTGTGGCAGTTAGATAGTTGAAACTAATGATGGCTTTCTGTTTCAGGTGGCAGTGAAAAGGATGAACGTCAATACTTCATATTGGCCTACAATTTGTTTTGGTACACTTGTCACGCTTAAATATGTTTTGATTCCAGCTCAATGCATCGACGCTTCAAAGTAAGTTTATAAAACGAATTAATTAACAGAAGTCTAAATTAGGTAGAGTTACTTATGTACTTGCGAAACTTATGTGCTTACCCGAAATGTTTATTGGACATCACAAATTTTAGTTTTTATGATTAATTGTATTGAAATTTTTAAAAGCAAGTGCTATTTTATCTACCTGTTTATTAAAAAAAAACTTTAGTACACTATCGAGTACATCTGCTAGAAATATTTTTAATTAAATTTTTATCATCTCAGAAACATTTTTTTTCTTCTGGCGTCGCCACTATATAGCGTCATTGAGCCAGAAACAAACCAGTATATATTATTGAGGAACGAACCAATTGTCTTAAAAGATGTTTGAAGTCTGGTGAATGTTTTAACAGAATGGTTTCAACAACTAGGGTTTCCAATCTCGTAGCGAGCGGGATTGACAAATCTTGCGGGATCTCGGTATTTCGAAATCTCGAAATACCGAGATCCCGCAAGATTTTATCTACCTGTTTATTAAAAAAAAACTTTAATACACTATCGAGTACATCTGCTAGAAATATTTTTAAATAAATTCTTATCATCTCAGGAACATTTTTTTTCTTCTGGCGTCGCCACTATATAGCGTCATTGAGCCTGAAACAAACCAGTATATATTATTGAGGAACGAACCAATTGTCTTAAAAGATGTTTGAAGTCTGGTGAATGTTTTAACAGAATGGTTTCAACAACTAGGGTTTCCAATCTCGTAGCGAGCGGGATTGACAAATCTTGATAAAGATTTTTCAATCCCGCTCGCTACGAGGATGGAGATGCGGGATCCCGCGGGATTTGCAGGATTAGTTAAATATTTAAGATTAGCTTACAATGCCCTGAAGACTAATGTGCCTACAAGTGTAGAATCAGGGCAAGCATTCTCAGCTGCCGGTTATCTTGGTAATAAGATCAGAAGTAGGTAGTTTAAGCTGATGATACGTTGGGAATGTTATGCTTCCTGCGAAAACACTTCAAAAACGCCAAGTGGTTTAATTAAACTTTTGGTATTTTTAGGGTTCCGTACCCAAAGAGTAAAAAAGGAACCCTATCACGAAAACGTCGATGTCCGTCTCTGTCACCAGGCTGTATATCAAGAACCGAGATAGCTAGACAGTTGAAATTTTCACAAATTATGTTTTTCTAATTTTATATAATAAAAGAAAGTAAATAGTTAAGAAGGGCTCCCATACAAAAACCCGTTTTTGCCCGTTGACTCATTGTCTCCAGGCTGTATCTCAAGAACCGCGATAGCTAGACAAACTACAACCTGTGCGGATAAAGAATGGGATCAGAACGCAAATAGAGTGCGAGTGAGAAGTGAATAGATGCGACGCCATTTCTGATCCCATTCTTTATCCGCACAGTTTATTTATAAAAAGTGTGCTTCAACAATATGTTTAGTGTGCTAAAACGTAATATGTAATGTGTACTGCCCTAGTACTGAACTATTAACATCTATCAAAAAGGACTTCATAATAAAATTGAAATAGACAATAATGTTATATTTACTTTCAGGTTTTTTAGAGGAATGAACAAGTTGATTGTCTCAAAAGGTGACAATTACGATTCATTTAACGATGAATGGAGGTTTATCTTGTTCATTTATTATTACCAAGATTATATCCCGGGTGAATTAACAGACGACTTAGGAATAGTTGAAGTAAGTTGACAATTGGTTGCGTGTACAAATGTTGCCCTTCCTTATTTTTCGTGGACTAAAAATCTGGTTCTAGTTTTCTTTCTTGTTGACTCGTTAATTAATACGAATTCATCTATCTATACTATTAATAAAGACGTAACGCCTCAGCGGGTGACTGACTGATCTATCGACGCACAGCCGAAACTACTAAACGAAAAATCATGAAATTGAAAAAAAAAATAGTTTTTACTACGCATTAAGAAGGGGTTTTTAAAAATGTAACCTCTAAAGGGGTGAAAGGGGGGGTTAATATTGGAATGAAAGTCTGTTATTTTTGATGTTAGAGATTTTAAAATTCGGGTCAAGCTTATAATTAAAATAAACCGGTTTGAGTTTTTGTTTAAATTCAACCCCTAAAGGGACCGAAGGGGGGATATGTTTACCCCCACTTCACAATGGGGGTAAACATATTGTAAGGAAGGTTAGTCATTTTTAAAGCTAGAGTCATGATAATTAGTATTTGGTCTTATCATAACAGTTTCAGAAAAGTGATTTCTTGTTTGTTGTTGACTGATACAAGTTTCAAATCGGGGTAAAATGGGGGTTGAAACGTTGTATGAGACATTCATCATATTTAATGCTAGAGTCGTGAAAATTGGTACTTGCACTGTTCATACAAAATTAGTATCAGTACTTTCAGCATATTTTATATTCAACCCCCTAAAAAGTGTTAAAACGTCGTATAGAAGTTTAGTTATTTTTAAAGCTAGAGTCATCAAAGATTATATTTGGTCATTTTATATAAATTAAAATATTTAACATTTTTGCATTCACCTTCTAAAGGAGTGAAATGGGGTTAAAAAAGGGTATGAGTATTGACGTTTTATGAAATCTTCGCCATATTTAGTGCTAGAGTCATGAAAATGTATGTAAAATAAATGAAAGGCATTTCAGTGTTTTTATTTAAGGAGTCACCTTTCCTATCCTATCCCACTCCTCAGAGCACCCCCTTACCAATACAGGATAGTCTCAGCATCCTTGGCATCGATGTTCGTAGCAACCTAAATCAACGGGACTATATTGTGAGCGTAATAAGAACTGCTTCCCGTAAACTCGGAAATCTGAACAGAGTGAGACGTTATTAAACTCCGGCGCAGCTTTGTCTCTTGTACAAGGCACAGGTTCGCCCGTGTGTGGAATATTACTCCCATCTCTGGGATGGTTCTGCTAAGTACTTGCTAGAGGCTCTCGATAGGTTGCAGCGACGTGCTATCCGTATTGTTGGAGATTATGAGCTGACTAAGTCCCTAGAACCTCTTCAGTTACGTAGAGACATTGCCAGTCTAAGTGTTCTCTACCGCCTCTATAATGGGGAATGCTCTGATGAGTTATTTCAACTTATCCCATCCTCCCCTTTTCACTTCCGAACAACACGTGCTGGACAGCGTTGCTATCCGCATACCATCCAGACAATAGCGGCGCGCACCAAGAGGTGCGTGCGTGCGTGCGTGCGTGCGTGCGTGCGTGCGTGCTTGCGTGCTTGCGTGCGTGCGTGCGTGTGTGTGTATTTGTGTGTGTATGTGTGGGTGCGTGCGTGCGTGCGTGTGTGTGCGTGTGTGTATGGTGTGAGGGCCTACGTGTGTGAATGTTAGGTTATTATTTTAGAAGGTTTCCGGTATTTTGGAATATAGCAAATAAAATTATTTATGAAATTATGATATTTTATTTAACCGTGTCCGTGACTGATTCTCGAAGGTGGTCGTACAACATAGTTGTTGAGTATTGGTCGTTTTCCCCCTGTCCTCCTGTCCTCTAGATGGCGCTAGCACTGGCTAGCCGACCGATGCTTCTATCTCAGTTAGTATATATAAGTTACTCTATGCCCAAAACCTTCCCACTTTTGAATCACGTCAAAACCGTCTGAACTTTTTAAATGCACTCTTTTGGCACAGTAATGTAACCCACCATAACTTTTTTTGTCCAGCTACTCTTCGCAAATTTACCAATACAAAAGGACTCAAATTGAGCCGAATCACGATTTTTTAAGGGCATTCGAGAATTTTAATGTTTTGAATTTCATGTCAAAAGATGAGCATTTTTCTTACTTACTCTAAACTTTTACATTTCCACTTTATTTTTGAACTACGTGGATTAGAATGATGTACAAAATTACCGCATGGATTGTTTTTATTATAATTGAAATTTATTTCTAATTAGAATCGGATATAACAGGCAACTGTGTTTTATCAGACACAAATAAATGTTTTGTTGTAATGCAAAACAGTTCTTATAGATGATACTTACAATGTCTTCACGAGATGCCAACAAATTAATCGCAATTCGTTCTTCCTCAGCTTCAAAGACAGTTCCATGTATCAGCGAATTTGAAGCCAATCCGGATGCATTCAATGTTCACGTACGCTAACCTACGGCCTGGAGTCATGTGCAGAGTATCGGGTTACAGAAACACGAATGTAAATATTTCTGTGCGTCCTATGAAAAGTGGTACAAGTCGACTTATATCGAATTTGATTTTCTATTTGCTACTTCATTACAAAAATATCCCCTATTATTTTGTCTGATCAGACTGAAAAATGGAGGATTTTTTTGCATGTATGATCAGACAGAAAAATAGAGGACTTTTTTGTGATGAAGTAGCCAGAAGAAAATCAAATTCGATATAAGTCGACTTGTACCGCTTTTCACAGGACGCACAGATTTTTCTCAGACGTAATGCTAGCTGATATCTTTATAATATTAAAACAGAAAGTGCATTACACGCAGAAGTCACCGGGTCCCCGAAATGTTGTCGGCGACATTTGCGCCAGCTTCACTCCCGAAAGCGACGGCGCAACTTTTGTCTTCGTAACTGAGGGCCTAATTTAAAGCAGACGTTAAGTACGAACGAATCGGAGTTTCTCTCTCTTTCACAGGCGCTGTGTGTCTCCTTTGTTTGGGAGCGATAGGTATATTCTCGTTCGTTACGGGCCGGCTTAAAATTTAGCCTCCTGTTTATCTCTCAATTAAGGTTTAATGTAGCGACGACACGACAGCCGGCAGATTTTTCATTCTGCGGGTCCGGAGAAAAGACGGCGACGCAACTGTCGCCCCGTCTTTTGGTTGGAGTACTAGTGCAACCAAAAGCTTTACGGCGGCTCTTCGGGTTAAGTTTTACATTTTACGCCGTTTAGTCCGTCGACAGAGCGCATCTCTCACCGAAGTTTTGTGTATTTCTATTTCTTCTCATTACAATTTTTGTGAGAATAGGCTCTATGGGGGGCGACGTTTTTTGTGATTTGGTTTAGTCATTTTTGGCACCAGCTGCCGCGAATTTTGCGTTTAGTATACCCCGCTTTGCCAATAACGTATCGCGTGCTTAAATAATACTATTTGTTTTTTGTAATTTCCATTACAGAACACCAACCCCAACACTCTAGTGACGACGTGCATTCCGATACTGTCTCATCATTCTTGCTCAAAATTTTACAACCCTGAGTATCTGGGACGGGTGATCTGCGCGGGAAGCCTGGGGGAAGACTCTTGCATAGTGAGTTTTTCAATTTATTAAGAATAATAAATATAATTTGTAGTTTATAAGTTTTACTGTTCTAATTTTATGATTCGATGTGTAATTGCTATCTCTGAATAAATCTATTTCTATTCTATTCTTTCCGTGGCCTAGTTTAGAAAAAATAATCAAAAAGATATAAAAATAAAAAAATAAATATTTAGATAAAAAATATGATAACATTAAGTAGTTAGAAAAAGTTAGTTTTATTTTGTTAGTTTGTAACTCAGTTATTCACTACCTATGTGTTCTGTCGATTATTTTGCTCCCAACTACTACTTTCTGTATTATACTTTCCGTGGCAGACTATAAGTTAGGCAGCACTATGTACACGTAACCTACAAAATGTAACATTAGTTTGTAAGGTTTATGTCATGTTGTTTGTCCTAAATAAATAAATAAAATATGTTCATGAAATCAAAACTAGTTATTGGAGTGGATGAAAGGCATCACAATGCGGCAGATTATTCATGATGAGAGCCTGAAATTCTAAAAGGTCTAGGCAATGTATGAAATATTATTTATAATTAGCCTGGACAATGTATACAATGGCTGATTCACAACCGGCAATGTATGTAAAAGCAATGAATCCTATGATATGCTTAATAAGTTACCTCAGATTATTATTGACTTGCCCACGCATAAGTTTAAATTGTATATAAAAACTGTTTAATGAAGAAAGGCTATTATAAAATAGACGATTTTTTGAATGACAATAATTTAGGGACATATTAGTAACACAAAAATTGTACTATATTTTTATGTTAATGGTGACATTTTGTAAAACATTTTTTTTAAAAGAGTAACTGCTGAGTTTCTTGCTGGTGTCTTCTTGGCAGAAAACTACATTCCGAACCAGTGGTAAACATGTTGACATTCATAAGTGTTCTAAATTGAATAAACAATTTTCATTTCATTTCATTTCATTAGCAAACCTGTTCTTTGCGCGATTAGTTTGTTAGTTTAGTAACGAGGCCCAACCTAATCTAACCTTGTTTTAAAAATATTTTGCCATCAATTATTTGTTCTAGACTATTATGTGAATAGTTATTTACGATATGTCTACCATGTTACCTTATTTCTGAGTTACTCCGTGACCATGGCGCTTGCAACAGTGCCGAAATATCGGAAACTCAAAAATAAGGTACATGGTAGAAATCCCGTAAATAACTATCCTAATGTTAGTAACCATGAAAGTTGAAAACAATATACTATTATGTGACTGTCATATAATGGGGGTTAATAAAACACGATCGAAATTGTAAAAAACTGTGTTGGCGAGTTTTTTTAATAGCATTCCCGTGGGTTTTAATAACAATCTTGAACAGTGGGAGAGCCACGCTTTGGCATGAATGGGCCGGCTCGACCGGAGTAATACCACGTCCTCGCAGAAAACCGGCGTGAAGCTGTGCACGCGCTGTGTTTCGCTGCGTGAGTGAGGGTACCGGAGGCCCAATCCAGGGGAAGGGGTGTTAAAAGGTAAGCAGCGCACTTGTGACACCACTGGTGTTGCAGGCGTCCATGGGCGGCGGTAATCGCTTACCATCAGGTGATCCGTCTGCTCGTCTGCCACCTATATCATAGAAAAAAAACAAGTTATGTGCTGTCTTATACACTATTTTATCTACACTCATCAATACTCAATATCTTTATTGCGACCATAGTGTACAGTTAAGTGATATAAGTTAACATAATAGCAACTGCTATAGACCCTGTGAGAGCACTGCAATATGAGAGAGGGCTTTTGATTTCACATAGTAGGTATTTAGATAAAAAAAAGAATTACAATAACACTTAGTTCAGCTGCATATGCAGTACGTAAAAACAAGACATCTGACCGATATTGAAGCAGCAAGACTTGTGTCTTGTTCAGTTATTTCAGTTATTTCCATAGTGTTATGTCTTATGGTCTGCTGTTGTGGGGCTCTGCAGCTGATATTCAAGCTATCTTTGTGCTACAGAAGCGAGCTGTCAGGGCCATATACGGACTCAGGCCAAGGGACTCACTTAGAAATTTGTACAAAGAAATTAACATCTTAACATTAGCATCACAGTACATCTTTGACTGTATTATGTATATTTATAAAAAACTGGATTTATTTCCTAAAAAATCTGATAAACATAGCCTGAACACCAGAAATAAACATAGGTTTGCTGTTCCAAATCTCAGACTTCATAAGGTTGGTAATTCATTTGTCGGAATGAGTATTAAAATATTTAACATGTTACCACAAAAGCTTGTTGACTTACCAATGCCTAAATTTAAAACACACATTAAAAAATATTTAATGGCAAAAGCCTATTATACAGTTGATGATTATTTAAATGACAAGAATTTGTGGAAATGATAAACTGTTCGCCTACACCTTAGATATTGTAATAGAAATATTTATTGTTGGTCATGAAATCGATTTATTTATGCGAGTAATATAGAAAAAAATAACATTGTATTAACATTTTTGGCGATTAAAAAGAGTAACTGGCGAGTTTCTTCCCGGATCTTCTCGTCAGAATCAACTTTCCGATTCCGGTGGTAGAATCACATAAAATATGTTTATATTCATTTCTTAGTACCTATTATGGGAGACCGTCATATTCGAAAGCAAAACATCGCACGACTGCGAGGCGCGCATGACGGTCTCCCATAGTATATTTTATGTATCGACATATATGTGTAATTACATGTATATTATACTAACAAATAAATAGTTATAATTTCTAATGTATGACGATTTGAAAGTGCTGTATGTATACAAGCCTATCCAAATAAAGATATTTTGAACTGAATTGAATTGAAAAATAAAATACAATGCTTTATTAACATGAACATAGATATTTTTACATAATTATGGTTGGAGACTCCTTTTAAGCATATAGATGCCTGTGCCAGGAGCCTCCGCTCTTCGGTTTTTTAACACCATACTATGGTTTGGTACGTGACAAATAACAAAATAACAATCTAAAGACATTTCATTTCGTTCATATAAAAACAAAAGCATAATAGGTATGTATGTGCGTACGTGCGTGCGTGCGTGTGTGTAACTTTTTAAATTTAGATGTTTACTATTTATTGGCTGTCTTGTGTATCATTCGCGAATAGCTTGGATATTAGGTCAAAATCTCTCTGTCTATGCCATATTTGAAGACAAAACGTGTTATGACATTTTTAAAACGGTATGTTGGTATAACAGATTCTTGTCGTGCAACCGAAAATGTACCTTAACGTGACGAACCTTTTTATTCTCTGACTGTACGTATGTGTATGCTTGTGCGTTTGTATGCTCATGTGAGTGAATGTGCTTTTGAGTGTTTGTAAGGAAAGAGCTATCAGTTTTAGACATATTTGACAACAAATAATATCTACCACTGAAGGCCCTTAGGGCTCTAGCTAGCACCCTATGAAATATTTCCACCACTACTTCCATTGACGTCCGTCGCCGTCGAGCGCCCGATCCAGAATGACTCGATTCGCCGTAGTGGGGTAAAGCTGGCTTCTCACTAGTGTTGCCAGTAGTGTAATCGATTTGTCAAATCGATAATCGATTTACTTTCAGGTTAACATTTAATAAATTTAAAACCTAACACTTGACCATCCTGACGTTGTGCATATCTGTCTACTAAGTTTGTGTAAGTGCGTGCGTGCGTGCGTGCGTGCGTGCGTGCGTGCGTGCGTGCGTGCGTGCGTGCGTGCGTGCGTGCGTGCGTGCGAGCATGTTTGTGTCTGTGTTTTCAGTTACTTCCTTATTCCCTTTATTTCGTGTCTAGATATAATAATGGTGGTAAGTCCTCCTTATTACCACCAATTGCATCTAGACTCATATAAACCTTATGATGGTCTTGAACCCTCCTTCTCAAGCATCATCACAAGGAGTAAGTTATGTGTATGTGTGTGTGTGACCTTCAATCAACATCTAAGGGTACTTTGTTCACCTGTTAATCTTCCTTCATCATTCTTAAGTTCACTTCTAGATATAATAATGGCGGTGAGTCATAACCAATTATAATATCTAGATTCATATAAACTTTGTGGTGGCCTTGAATCCTCCTTCTCAAGTATCATCACAAGGAGTAGTTAGTGTGCGTGTGTATATGAGTATTTATGTGTGAAGGTATGACAACTAATGTCTAGCTTGTCTAAAATGTTTCATATTTCTAAATGAACGTGAGTCCTCCTTATCACGTATTATCTTTTACCATCTCCTAAATCAAATCTTATCCTATAAATTGCCATTTGTTCCTTTCAGCTTAAAATGAAACTAGATCATAACAATGATTTAATTTCGGCAACAAAATACAAACTGTACCTACATTTTAACTATTATAATATTAGGTAATTAACACTCATTTCATTATACAATAATTATCTATATATTCCTAACAAACAACAAAAATATCATTAATTCTTATAATCTACTCTGATTAGGCATACACATTCAAACAATCAAAAACATTTTATAACAAACTAGGTATGTACTCGCTTATACATAAGTAGGTACCTTTATTTGTACGGGCTTTTATACGCTCTACTCTTATTTCATTTAATTACAATAGTTTTAGGTTCAGAAGTGAAAATGACTAAAAAAAGACAATTTGAACGGTTTTAATTTGAACTTAATCATTTTACAAGAACAACAAAATATGAGAAAACGTTTAAACTCCAACAAATATCATTTGAAACCACTGAAACTGCGATTGCACACTTGCTATGACTTTTACATAAGTAAAGTTAATAACGGACTAAACAATAATCTGAACATAGCTTAGACAATGAATGACTCATCCAACAATGACTCGAATAATGACTGACTGAAATAATGTCTCGCATGACTGATTCCTAGATCCGTGCGCTCTGATCGCCGACAAGCAAATGCTCTGCTGTCCGATCGGCTCGTCTATTTATGGGCTTCTTGCTCTCCGTAGCGGCTTGGGTGGGGATACCGCTAACAATAGATATATATAAATAACTATTACAGCAGGTATAATTAAGAATTCTCTATGCATAACTAGTTAGCTTCACAAAATAAACATACATTTTGTAACAGGTAGGTACTTAACTTATTTTTTTATATCATATAATATTAAGAGTACGAATTTCTTATACCTAATAGTAATTTTAATACAAATAAGATTTTACATTCATATAAATTCAATTTGGAGCATACCACCTATTAATGTTAACTTTATACAAAAGTTTATTCTACACATACCATGCTACGTAGGTATAATAACCAACTTAAATATTATTAAATTATACAGGCATCAATTAAACTAGTGTTTAACACACAGATAATTGCCCCGACCGCGAATCAACCCATAACACTTGGTATATAAGGTGGGATCGTTATCAAACACGTCATTGGCAAGTAGTACATTTACAAAAATATGGTTTAACGAGATGCCGGAGCTACTCTTCTACTTCATCATTACTACTATTATCTCCATCGCAATCATTAACGTTAAGGGCAGCCACATGGACCCATGGCAACATCCGATCGACAGCTACAGTGGTATTGCGCTTATTCTTAGAGGAATTAATCCAAGAATGGCAGAAACTCTATAACGATAATTTCCCAAAACAGCAGTAACGCGATAAGGTCCGACATAGGATGATATGAGCTTCTTGCTCTTACCATCGTTGTTAAAAGAAGTCCTCGTTATTTTTACTAAATCTCCCTCATTATATAACCGAGCTGGACGCCTACTCCTATCATAATTCCGTTTTTGCTTTTCCTGCTCCTCATCTATCCTATATTTCACATCCTCACGAATAGTTTACAAATCAGTTTGCTCCCTTACCTCACTCACAATTTCATTCATACTAGGGTTAATCTCAGAGTGTATATTCGTACCGAACATTACCTCTGCGGGCGTTCTGCCAGTAGTTTTATGACAGGTATTATTTATGCCCCACTGAACCCTGCCTACCTTGTCGTCCCAGTCCTTTTCATCAAAATTAAGATTCTGAGCCTTTAGCGAATTCAAGATAGTGCGATTATAACGCTCTACCTGCCCATTGGATCTTGGGCTGGCGACTGCGTTGAGAATATGTTTTATCCCTTTATCTTTGCAAAATCTTTTGAAAACGTGTGATGTAAAACTTGTTCCTCTATCACTAATTAAGCGAACGGGGTTCCGAAACGTATAGAAAATGTCTTCAAGGATTTTGATTGTTATTAAGGACTTTGTGTTACGAACTGGTTTGATAAAAACAAATTTCGCGAATGAATCAACGATCACCAGAAGGTAAGAATGTCCTCTTTTTGAGCGTACAAAAGGGCCAAGGTGGTCAACATGGAAGGTATGAAAAGGCACCTCCACTTTTTCTATCGGGTGCAGAAACCCTTCGTTTGAAGTACCTTTCTTAGCATAAGCACACTCAATGCATGCCTGAACGTACTTCTTCACGAATTTAGCCATTTTAGGGAACCAATACATCTTTTTAAGACGTTCTAGAGTCTTTTCGACGCCAAAATGGCCAATTTCGTCGTGGTTAAGGCGACATAGTTGCCACCTTGCTCCCTTTGGGACTACCCATCGCAAATTCCCTTTATCCCCCTCTACGCACCTATAAAATTTATCGTCTCGTATCACATAATTATCTCGGATGTAGTTAAGCCCGTCAGCGTCTATATTGGTGGTCAAGATATCATGTATTCTGCGAAGTTCAGAGTCTCCTAGCTGTAATGTCTGTAGCCAATCTTGACTGCTGATGGACATCACACCCGGAAACCCATCCGCCGAACTAACCGCACCTTCAGAGTCGTGTATCGGGTTTCGCGACAGAGCGTCTACATGCGCCATCTTAGCGCCGGGACGATACTCTATAGAGCATTGGAACTCTTGTAGGAGAAGCCACCATCGGGCTACGCGCGGAATCAGATCACGCTTGGAGAAAGTTGAACGCAAGGCGTTACAATCTGTAACTATTTTAAACGGTCTACCCAGCAAATATATTCTGAACTTTTTCAGCGAGCATACCACAGCCAGCGTTTTAAGCTCATATGCATGAAAATTCTTTTCTTCAGGTGAATTTTGGCGGCTGTAATATGCTACAGGCTGAAATGGACCATCCTTGCAGGTTCGCTGCATCAGGATGCCACCAATACCAATTTTGCTGGCATCCGTATGCAGCTCAGTCTCCGCATTCGGATCATAGATAGCCAGTATAGGCCTATGCACTAACCTGTCTTTAAGCAAATTGAAAGCTTGCTCCTGTTCTTGTCCCCACACAAATTGAACTTCCTTCTTGAGCAATTTAGTAAGTGGATTAGCTAAAGTTGCAAAATCCCTTATAAATTTCCTAAAATATCCCACGAGCCCCAGAAATTGGCGAACTGCATGAACGGAGCTTGGGCAAGGAAAGTCTTGAACAGACTTTACCTTTTTATCGCCAGGGCGCACACCTTCAGCACTAGTTTCGTACCCCAAATATAGTACCTGATTTCGAAGAAAATCGCATTTAGATAAGTTCAGGGTTAAGTTAGCTTGTTCTATCAGACCCAATACCTTTTCTAACCTATCTCAACATTCCTCAATACTTTTTCCATAGATCAGGAGACGTCCTGGCAACCGCTTATATTGACGACGGTCAATATAAGCGGTTGCCTCTGAGAAACGGGCAGACCCTAGCACCTTATTCATCATGCGCTGGAAAACAGCAGGCGCATTGGCTAGCCCGAACGGCATACGATTAAATTCGTATTGGCCGTCAGGGGTGACGAATGAGGTAAGTGACCTTGACTCTTCAGATATGGGCACCTGATAATAGCCCGATGCCAAGTCAAGGGTAATAAAATAGGCTTGTCCTGATGGACGAGCGATTTCGTCTTCTATGACTGGCATCGGATATCTCTCCTTGCCTATAACTGAGTTCAATAACCTATAATCTACGCATAGCCTTTGATTTCCATCCTTCTTCCGCACTAAGATTATAGGACTTGCGTACTCGGACACGGACTCTCTTACAATCCCAGCTTCAAGCATTTCCCCAACCATACCTCTAACTTTCTCGCGTTCGGCGTGAGACAATCTATAAGGCCTATAGACGACTGGTCGAGAACTATTAAGTTCTATGTGCATCTCTGCCGCGTTAGTACATCCTAATTCCTTAATGCATGTTGCGAAACAATGCTTGTATTGATTTAATAATCCTAACAACCGTTTTCTCTGAACTTCATTAGCCGCATTGCCTACATTAACCTGCTTTTCGTCAATATCTTTATGTTCCAAACTTATCTCTGGCAATAATGTATTTATACGCCTCACAATATGTATCTTAGTGCCCTGCTCATGTTAGTTCCCTCCAATAACAAACACGATCCTAATATAGGAGTGACATTGATGTATAACAATCCCTGCTTAACACTATATACCCCCCCACTAACCATGGCTCTCCTAGTTGGTTTCCCTACTATTCCCCCATGAAGCAACACACTACAGTTCATCAAATTAGTTGAACAAGCTTCCACTGAGGCAGGTCCGCAAATTACTATATCTGAGTAAAGTTTGATAGAAATGGCGTCTTCTTCAGTTTTATCTAGATGTGGAAAAGGTAGCTCAGAATTAATATCGTAGAATTGTAAACTGTTCGAATTTTTGTATACTATTACATGTGGTTGCTCCGTGAAAGATTGTCCAACCAACAACGGTACATCGAGGTAACCATCGTCTACCACTTGACAAACAACACACGCCCTGACGCCATCAATACTTATCTCTACATCCGCCCCACCATGAGACTGGACAATACTATTTCCAAACCCCCTGAATGGAGTCGAATTTTTGTTACATATTAAGCCCAATGAAGAGGCTGCGGATAGAGTGATCAAGGTCACTTCGCTGCCAAGGTCAATGAAGGATTTTAAGGGGATGTTATTTACTTTGCTTTCCTTGATAAACTTTGAGTTTGATTCAGCGGTAGAAATACGCATGGTTTTCTGCACGGGAGCACTGTTATCTATCCTAGTTACTTTTTCCGGCCTATTTAGTATACAATTGTCGCTCTTATGCCCAAACTTTCGGCATTTTACACACTGAATCAAAGGTTTAGGGCATTTTAAATAAGGATGCCCCTTTTCTTTGCAGTTAAAACAGACTACCTCTTGACCATAATTCATATTAGTCCTATTAGATCTGTTAAGGTAATTATTAGGGGAGTTATTTGAATCGGAGGTTGCCCTGCCTCTCACGACTACGCTCAATATAAGAAGGCGTTTCTTTGTTACTCATAAGAAATTGTAAGAGTTGCTCTGGTTGAGTACACCTCAAAGCATTAGCGCTAGACCTAATAGTTTTATCTGTGAGCCCATGTATTATACAATCCACTGCTCGCTTGCCATCAATGTCACATCGATTTAATAAGGCTAGCTTTTCGTAATAGTAGATATCTAACGGCTCGTTAAACCTACTTTTCCGTTTCAGCATATCCTCCAAGGTTTGGCCGTAATTTTGTTCGAAAGGAAATGCATTTATTAATTTTTGTTGCCATTCCGGCCAAGTATAAAGTATGGAATTCAGACTCTCGTACCAAGTTTTGGCCAATCCTTGGAGTTTCTGCATTGCAAAATGTATAACAGTCCTCTCATCCCACCCGTAGACAGTGGCACATTCGTTAACTTTACGTAACCAAATATCCGTTGTTTGACTTTTGGAAGAAGGATCAAAATCAGGTAATATGTTTTTATGACTAAGGTTATTGGGTTGAGACGATAATGCCACTGTCGACGGCTCGGGTTTAGATCTTATTGATTTTAAAATATCTACTATATCCCTAGTTGAAAAATTAGGAGAATCTGACCGTTGGGACTGGAGTGGCGCCGCTGCTGTACCACGACGCTCTGCTAGGCTGCATGTACGGCGAGAGGTCTGCAGCTGACTCCTTCCGCGACGCCCTGACTGCTCCGCTTCATCACTCCTGCGTTTACGATTTTCCGGTGTATAGCGCTCATGTAGCTCCAGGCGTTCGCTGCGTAGTTGACTCTCGAGGGCTCTCAATCGTCCACGCTCCCTTTCTATTTCCCGCCCTAATAGGCTCCTAGTATAGCTACGCCTTCGTTCCAGAGAGCGCGAGCGGCTACGGCTTCGGCGAGCGCTGTTTTCCTTGCGTACTTGGCTTCGACTCGGTCTTTCTTCCTGTTGGCTGGGACTAGTTTCGGAATGTTCCAGCGCTGGTAAACTTCCGGCATACCCGCGCGTTCGATCGGGAGTTCGCAAACGGCTACGACTTCGAGCACCCTGGTTTTCTCTGCGTGTGCGACTCCGACTTCGTCTATCCCGCTCACGCCTATCTTGATAGCGCTGAGGCGTTGATAGTCGTCTTAACGGCGGAAGCTCTTCTTCATGCGGCATGATTTTCTGAAACTCGAAACCAAAAAGTTACACTGTTGTCCTTGAAATTCACTAAAATTCATGTAAAGACCACTAAATACGGATGAGAACTAAAGTATGTTGTTGAATTTAACAGTTAAAAGCAAAAATAAAAATTTAAACTTTATTTGCCAATATCTCGGAAATGGGGCTTCCTAGCTCAAAAATAGCAAAATTTTCACCCCCGTAGACCACAACCGACACCACGCTGAAACTATATAACAGGCTTGCAATGACCTTCAAATCGAAATTCACTTTTTGACCTTGAAAATTTGAAAATAATTTTACTTGCAAATATCTCGAGAACGGAGCTTTCTAGCTCAAAAATAACAAAATTTTCACCCCCGTAGAGCCCAACCGAAACTACGTTGAAACTATATAACAGGCTTGCAATGACCTTCAAATCGAAATTCACTTTTTGACCTTGAAAATTTGAAAATAGTTTTAATTGCAAATATCTCGAAAACGGAGCTGTCTAGCTCAAAATAACAAAATTTTAGCCTCCGTAGCAGGTTTGAATAACCTTCAAAGCGACCTTCACCTTTTCGAATGTTAGATTTCGCCAGTTTTCTAAATAATTAAGGATTATGTTTTAAATAACTAATCTTTAAATTCAATGGTTATCTTCAGACTTTCGAATGACCTTGAAAGCGTAAATGATAAAAGTGAGGCCTTGTACAAGAAATAAGCTAATAAAACTTGTGGGCTGGCATATCCCACTTCTGAATTGAAGTAAAACTCTTACTACAATTCAATCACTCTTTATTTCGTCCATACAATATTATTGTATGGGCCACACACCTGCAACTGCTACACATTAATCACACTGACACATTACAAAGCTATGGGATCTACCACTGAAGGCCCTTAGGGCTCTAGCTAGCACCCTATGAAATATTTCCACCACTACTTCCATTGACGTCCGTCGCCGTCGAGCGCCCGATCCAGAATGACTCGATTCGCCGTAGTGGGGTAAAGCTGGCTTCTCACTAGTGTTGCCAGTAGTGTAATCGATTTGTCAAATCGATAATCGATTTACTATCAGGTTAATATTTAATAAATTTAAAACCTAACAGTTTATGTACTTATTCAATAATAATGTACATGCAGGGAAACACTGATAACTTCCGTGGTTGCTAATATGGTAGGTTCCGGTTCTGAGGTTGCTATTTTTATTATTATTTATAAAACCGCATCATAATCCGTTAATAAGCTATCCGGGCTATGCTCGGAGTCTCCCTACGTGATCGTATCAGAAATGATGAGATCCGCAGGAGAACTAAGGTCACAGACATAGCCCAAAGGATTGCATGTCTCAAGTGGCAATGGGCAGGCGACATAGCGAGGTGAACAGATGGCCGTTGGGTGGAAAGGTCCTCGAGTGGAAGCCACGTACAGGAAGTCGCAGCCGTGGCAGGCCCCCCACAAGGTGGACCGACGATCTGGTGAAGATCGCGGGAATACATTGGATGCGGGCGGCGCAGGACCGATCTGTGTGGAGAACATTCGGGGAGGCCTATGTCCAGCAGTGGACGTCTATTGGCTGAAATGAAGATGATGATGATCAAAATACGTTGCGTAGTTATAAAGATCTAACCATACATATGAACAGACAGAGAAAGTGACTTTCTTTTAACTTGTGTTGTGATGAAATTGTAAACATCCACTGATTTTCAGTTTGATAGGAATCTAGGTAACTGTACTATTACCTACTACTATATAGTTTTGGTCTAGTTTGACCATTAGGATTATAGCTATTATTCCACATTCTTATTTGTAGCATGCATGAAAAGCATCCCAAAATAAGCATGCTTAATGAACTATCCTTTTTCAATCAATAGCCATCGATTAGCATGCTATTAGGACTTGCTAAAGCATCTCGCCACCCTCCCCCTTCCACCTGCACTACAAAATCAACCGGGCGCGGTCGTGAGATTTTTGAGTATACTCAAAACTAGCATGCTTATTAGTAGCACGTCCGCCCACACATGCTACTAAGTAGCACTTGCTCAAAAGTAGCATGCTTTAAGCATAAAAATAAACATATAAAACAGTAGGTACCTATGTGAAAAGTTCCTTAAGTATTCTTATATTAAGCACGCTTAAAAAGCATGCTACAAATGAGTATGTGTAACAGTAGCTTAATAACCATTCGCTCTAAGTAGTACGATTTACGACCATATGATGAACACGTTATTTTTGTCCTATAGGGTGACGTTCGCGGCGCTCCATTAGTGTGCAATGGCATTCTGGTGGGTATTTTGGCCAGGACCCCCACCTGTGGTCAACTTCCTGGAGTATACACACGTCTTGCCAGTTACACAAAAAACGAAGAGAATACTCTTTTCTTAAGGCAAGGGGATATACGCTTTAAGGCATATTATTCTGGATTAGCTTACTCTAATCATAAAACCAAATATGGATTTACATTATCGTTCTTGATATGTACATATCTGTCTTAGGGGCATTTTGATAGGTCACTAAAATGCGGGGTGTGGGAAATGGATGCCACATGGACCTACTTTGGAAACAGATTTCAAACCGAAACATCATCTCCGTCATTTCCGCACTAGCTGTGCTTCTCTTTCGTGTGAAAGAGACAGGCATAAACATTCGGTCGTAAATTCGATTTCAGAGCAAGTAGTATAAAATTAATCGAACACTAATTGGGTTGCAGAGCTAAATGTATTAATTACAGTATTTATTATTTCTGTGCTATGTAATAAATGTCTTTTTTACAGATTTTTTTCTTTTATTTTGTATCATGCTCTCCAGCAAAGACGGTTAAGGCGACGGGTAGCCATAACTAGCGACACCAATCGATTTAAATAGATAATTACTAAACCGGATCTATTTTAAATAATTTCGGAGCTACAACCTCTCTGCAAACGCTTATACTATTTATTAAATAACCATGCACAAATGTTGGGTCCGTTTTTGTACGGATATACGGATATAAATTGATTACCGCCTAAAGCTTACTTTTAGCGTGAATCAAATTTTCGCGTACAAAAACGGACCCAACATGTGTGCATGGTTATTATAAGTGTTTGCCGAGAGGTTGTTCCCCGAACCCCGAAATTGCTTAAAATAGTTCCGGCTTAGTAGCTAAAAAATAAAATCGATTGGCGTCGCTAGTGTGCCCTACCCGTCACCTTAACCGACTTTATTCATCATAATACCTATCATATAAGGTAATGGCACCTGTAATGGACGCGGCCCAGTAATAGACATTTTTTAATTAACCTTTAAAATTAAGCGAATGCCACGTACTTTTTTCCAAATTTCAACACCGATTAGTTGTACCTACATGTTAGATGTCATACCAACTGTTTTTAATAGCAGACAGCCAATATAATTGCAGCCATATCAGTTTTTTTTTATTTATTTTTTTTTTATGCTAGAGGCGGACAAACGAGCAAGCGAGTCACCTGATGGAAAGTAATCATCGCCGCCCATGAACATTCGCGAAATCAGAGAGATCGCTAATGTGTTGCCGGCCTTTTTAAAAAAAGGGTATGCTCTTCTCTTGAAGGTCCCTAAGTCGTAGCCGTCCGGAAATACTCCTGCAGCCAAATCGTTTCACAGAACTGAGGTAATTGGTAGAAAGTTCCGGGAGAAACGTAACAGTATTAGACCACCATCCATCGAGATAATAATAATAATAATAATATTGCAAATATGTAATAGGTACATATTTTAGCTTACGAAAAATTACAATTAGAGGAGCCATTAAGTAAGGAGGAAACATTAACGTCTGCGCTAGTTTACATAGAAACTGTGACAGACGCCAATTATTCTTCCACAGTTACACATGTTGTAATTTAACAGAGCCAAACACTTTTGTTTTAATAATTAATGTTCTCTAAATATAATCAAAATTTATTACAGTATTATGTGTGTGTGTGTGTGTGTGTGCGTGTGCGTGTGCGTGTGCGTGTGCGTGTGCGTGTGCGTGTGCGTGTGCGTGTGCGTGTGCGTGTGCGTGTGCGTGTGCGTGTGCGTGTGCGTGTGCGTGTTTGTTTGTTTGTGTGTGCGCGATATGTGTATAATAGAAACACATTATTCTATTTAACTGTCTTCAGAAGTTTTTAGTTTCAATGTAGGTAAGGTTCTGTAACCAAGTTTTTAGGATCTGTTTGACTTTTTTTAATATACACTCTGGCATACTCTGTAATTCGTGCGCTTATGTAGCAAAGTTATATCCAGGGGAAGTGAGGAATGTTTGTGCAGGATTAGTTGTAGTACATATAACTGTCTTATTGAGAGGACTTGGCAGTTGGCATACAATTCAGTAGTGGGATAATAAAAAGGTTTTCTTGTCATGACCTTCAGCAGCGCTCTCTCAAGTCTAAGAAAGTGTGTGACGCCAGCACCACCCCAAACAGGGATGCAATATGACACAATTGACTGCGCCAATGCGTAGTAAACCATCTTGAGGGTGTTTATATCTGCGGTATTTCTCAGCTTTCTCATAATGGGCATCAGTTTACGCAGTCGTAAAGTCAAGCTATTAATATGGGTTGTCCAGCTGAGGGTACTGTCGAGGTGAACGCCAAGGTACTTTATTGTATTGGAACGTGACAACGGCAAGCAGTGGCAGGATCGCTCACCTTCATAACATATGTGAATTTTCACATCGAATGGTTCTTTTGGCTGTGAGACTGCCGAGGCGGAGAAGGTAATGTACTTAGTCTTACCTACATTTAAGGTGAGTAAGTTAGTATTAAGCCATTTGGCAACGGCTCGAAGCGCATCTTCAGTCAGGTTACGAGCATGTTCCCATGTAATTCCATTAACCAGCAGAACCGTGTCATCTGCATATGTGATAATTTTGCAGTTAGGTAGAGTGGTTTGACACAGGCCATTGATGTAAATTAGAAACAGGGTAGGTCCGAGGACACTACCCTGAGGGACTCCGTAGCTCAGTGGTCGGTATTCGCTAGTGAAATTACCTAGCTTGACACACTGTTCACGCCCAGTTAGGTAGTCACGAAAAATGCCCAAAGCTGTACCTCGTATGCCAATTTCCTCCATCTTTTCAATTAGTTTTAGAACTGAGACCGTGTCAAAGGCTTTTGACACGGTCTGACATCGAGATGATGATGATGACATCGAGATGATGAGGATGGAATGACAATCGCTTGCGAGTGGTTCGATGTAAGAATTCGGCTGCAGGGAGTAGATCAAACAGTTCTTCAGAGCACTCCCCATGATAGATGCGGTATAGAATGCTGAGGGAAGCTATGTCCCGCCGCAATGCTATATACAGGGTGAATTTTTAATCACTATCCAAAATTTGATATGATGATCGGCTGCTAAAATTATTATATACGTATTTTTTCTTTTAGTATCGTCCAGTACTAAAATATTGAGATATGGTATTTCAACGTTATCCGAAAAATACTGATATAATTGTTCACCGCGCGTCACGCTCAGGCGCCGCCCGCCCCACCAACTTCATTCATAACATCCATAAGTTGCAAATTTTTCCTTCATACTTTAACGGGCTTAGAACCGTCAGATTGCAAAAGACGTTAATAAAATTTCACAGTCATACTTATTAACATTTAAATTAGCTAGGTAGGTATTTATTTACTCTTATTTTTATAAAGTTTATTGAGTAGGTATGTAGTTAGTACTTTTTGCAATAAGGCGTATTTAAAAAATTTGAATCAACTTATGTTAAAATTATTCAAATTACTTACCTACAACAAAACAAAATCCAATCAAAATCCTAATAAACTAAGTGTATTTTAATAACTGTTCAAAATGCAAACCATTTCTTTCTAAACAGAGTCTCGCACGTTTTTGCACATTGTCTTTTAATTTGTTAAGTACTACAGTGTCTCTTTTCACTTCATCAAATGCACGTATAATTTGCAGTTTTAATGCGTCTAGGCTTTGGGCCTCTTCCACATACACGCGTCTTTTCACTTCACCCCACAAAAAAAAGTCACATGGAGTCAGGTCAGGTGAGCGCGCTGGCCACGGGACCGGGCCTCCACGGCCGATCCAGCGGGCGCCGTGCTCAGCTCCGAGGTAGTCGCGCACGGTAGCGGCGTAGTGAGGCGGTGCACTGTCTTGTTGAAAATAAAAGTCGCGTAAGTGAACGAGCGGCACCTCGTCCATAAAGTCCGAGATCACTGTACGCAACATATCGAGGTACGTGCCACCAGTCAAGCGGCCCTCGATGAAGTACGGCCCAAGTACGTGGTTGCCAACAATCCCAGCCCACACGTTTGCACTAAAACGTACTTGGTGATGGGTTTCCCTAATCATGTGCGGGTTTCGGAATGACCACCAGTGTTCATTGTGCTGATTGTACAGCCCGACAGGCGTAAATAGTGCTTCATCAGTCCACATAATAACGGCCGTCGGGTGTGCAATTAGCCATTCGCAGAAGGCTCGGCGGGGCGCGGCGTCTGCTTCATTTAAGGCCTGCACCTTTTGAAAGTGGTAAGGGTGTAAACCAGCGGTGTTGAGCAGCTTCCACACGGCGTACTGGCTGACCTCGAAACGCCTCGCGGCATCTCGAGTACTAGCACGGGGGTTTCTTCCAAAAAATTCGAAGATTTCTTCCTCGATTTCTACTGGCAGTCTTTGCCTTCCACGCCCTTGTGCATGTGAAGGAGTAGTGAACTGGCCATGATCTAACAGCCTTTGGGTGGCAGCCAGAATGGTGGCACGGTTCGGAACCGAAGGGTTCACCAAACCCTGGTTGCGAAGGCGAGGAAGGCTTTCCGCTTCGTAGAGTCTTTGAGCTCCGTGCAAACTCTCGCCACTTAAAAAGTAACATCGCACCATTTCATAATACTCGCGGTTTGAGTACATCGCGGGATCGCAATTCGCACGAGATGACACGCTTTCGCCGTGAATGCGCGGGCGACTGCATTCTGCGTGACCTTTGTGCTTGTTTGTGCCGAATTTGTGCTTTGTCTTTGATTGGTCGCCGCTCGCCGCCACCTCGCCGCTCTCCCCCGCAGAATGCCCTTCCCTTCTCCGCACCGCACGCGCAGGTGTGAGGTGTCCCGTGTAGCCCATTGATATTGCCGCTTTGCGTACTCAATGTTTACATTATGTTTTACGATAGAAATGGTTACCACGCTTAATTGATAATTGGATTGGGAAAATGATTTTATTGTAAAAATGTGACCTACATTTTTTTTGCAGAAATGAGCTCTATTTACGATACCTAATGCCCAAAAAAAAATTGGATATTGATTAAAAAATCTTCCTGTATAGGATCAAGTCGACTAGAGAGAGTCAGATCACCAACAATTCGAGCAGCCCTACGATGTACGCGGTCAAACGGAAGAAGTTGGTACTGAGATGCACCAACCCAGAGATAGGAGCAGACTTCAGACACAAGTGTGTTCCGGTTTTCAATGACGTTTTCCGTTGAAATATTTGCACGTCCGGTATACAGTGTATCTCCAGTACTATCATCTGAATAGCAATGATAATTTGTTCTGAGACAACATATCATTGATGTGCAGAAGAAACAGTGTTGGAGATAGCACACAGCCCTGAGGGACACCAGCGTTCACGGGCTTAGGATCCGAGCAAGAACCGTCGATAACAACCTTAAGGCTACGCCCATTTAAAAAACTAGCAAACCACGTGCATAATTTCTCCGGAAGACCGTACGAGGGAAGTTTAGATAGCAGCGCCTTGTGCCATACCCTATCAAAGGCTTTCGCTATATCCAAACTAACAGCCAGAGCCTCACACTTACTGTCCAACGCCTGTGCCCATCGATGAGTCAGAAATACAAGGAGGTCACCAGCGGAGCGACCACTACGGAAGCCGTACTGACGGTCGCTTAATAGGCGGTTCTCCTCTAAGTATTTCAAGAGCTGACGGTTGGTAATGGACTCCATTACTTTAGAGAGGACTGAGGTAATGGCTATTGGTCTATAATTGTTTTAGGTACGCGGTGCCATTTGGTATCGGAAATGGGCGTCGGTTTCTTATAAGGATCGGGATGCAACTGATCCAGCTTATTTTCAGCCAGGTGAATCGTATTGGTTGAAATTCAAATTATTTTGTGATTTATCAACAGTGATACATTGATTTTATATTATAAGCTAAATGTATTTCAAATTCTAATCCTGTGTCCTGTGTCCCATAGCTGGATATTATTAAAGCACGTCTTCCCATCCATTATTTTCAACATAGCATAGGTTCAACAGCCTATGGGAAGATTTTTGAATTAGTAAGTTGGTTTTTTTATGTGATAGATGGCAAACCAGCAGACGGATCACCTGATGGTAAGCGATTGCCGACTAGCGCTATTCGTATCGCATTCATTGCTGCGCGAATACCGCAATTTTAAAGTGTGGTCAGTGTGTGGTCATAAGAAAAACTGCAATGTAGGTACTGAATTAGTTTTGTAGTAGGAAGTAGGAGAATATTTCATAAATTATTTTGAAAAAATGTGTTTTTTATATGAAAAAGGAATAATTATCAGTATAAATTAATTCCATCGTTGGGTACTCACTGACTTGGATTTGTACATATAGGACAAACCGTCTTTATGCGAAAAAATGAGTTTTTAGCGGAGATGTGCGCGCAATTTATATGCAGTAGCGTACTGATAGCGTCAGGGGAGCGTGACCCGACATTTGACCATACTCCGTTCCACAGGTACGCGGTGACGATAGCCACTATATCTCTGTCTGTATGAATATATGAAAAGACCTCACCCTTCGCCTACCTCTTAAGCTGCTGCAGATTGTAGTACAGAAGACTGAAAAGTAGATAAAAAAATCTGCCATTATGTTTAGTGCTTGTGGACTAAACGATTTAAGGACCTTCAAGCGAAGGGCGTACTCCTTTTTGAAAAGGCCGGCAACATATTAGCGATCTCTCTTATTTCGCGGATGCTCAGTGGCGGCATAAGTTTATAGTAGTTCCTTTCAAGGTGCCAAATAGACTACCGGTATATACACGTATTGCAGTAATTATACGGAAAACCCACTAAGATTCGTTATGATGGTCAAACCGCTACAAATAGACCCGAGGTATGTAACCTTTTTGCCTCGTATTTTGCCTCGGTCTATGATAGCAATTACACGTCTTTAATTAACTTCGCTCAGCCTGCTGCTCTAAGACCAACAATCCCTGACAACCCTTGCTCACAGAACTTAAGCAACATATTATTTACAAAGGAGGTCGTTATAAGGGCCATAAAAAGACTTGACCCTTGTAAAGGCGCGGGGTCGGATGGCATACCTCCTGCCTTCGTTGTCAATTGTGTTAATGTGCTTGCCGAACCTTTGTCAATGATCTTCAATCATTCTCTTACAACTGGTCAATTTCCGTTGCACTGGAAGAAGGCGTTAATTGTTCCGATTTTCAAGTCTGGTGATAAATCTCTTGTGGTAAACTATAGGCCAATATCCATCCTTCCGGTTTTCGCTAAGATATTTGAATCCCTTGTTCACCCTATATTGTCTTGGAATTTTAAACAAATTTTAATACCTCAGCAACATGGCTTCACTAAGGCTAGATCAACGGCTTCTAATTTGGTCTGCTTCCTGACTGAAGTGGTCGATGCCATGGATCGAGGCATTTCTGTTGACGCCATTTATACAGATTTTAGTAAAGCTTTTGATAAGGTAGATCACCAATTATTGATTAACAAGCTTTATTACAACGGAATTACTGGCAATTTCCTGAACTGGTGCGCGTCATACCTTACTAATAGACTATCTGGGGTTGTAATTGATGGAGCTACATCCGAGCTATTTATGGCGTAATCAGGAGTGCCCCAGGGATCGCACTTAGGCCCGTTGTTTTTTAATATATTTATCAATGACGTCAAGGCGTGCTTCGTGAATTCGCAGATTTATTTATTTGCTGACGATCTCAAAGTTACAAAACGGCTGGATAATGATTTTGCCACTAGCTCTTTACAGGACGACCTGGATCGCTTCTCCAATTGGTGTGACTTAAATAATATGAAACTGAATGTTGATAAATGTAACTTCGTACATTTCTCTCGTAAAAAATCTTTATATCACAGATCATACCACATCAAAGAAAATATTTTGCGTGAGATAGATGTGGTTAAGGACCTTGGGGTTTACGTTGATAATTCACTTCGATTCCACGTACACATAGACAAGATAGCCACTAGATGTTTTAAGTTGCTGGGGTTCATAATACGAAATTGTCGTGATTTTAAGCACTACTCAAGCAAAGTAGTAGTTTACAACTCTTTAATTCGCTCAAGTCTTGAATACTGTAGTGTCGTTTGGACACCTTTGTATGAGGTTCATAAAAATCGTTTGGAGTCCGTGCAGAAAAGGTTTCTTTGGCACTTATCATTTCAAGACAGAATGGCTAGGAAACTTCCAACTTACAACTCACGCCTAGCATATTATAAAATATCCACCCTAGAAGTCGAAGAAATATTCTT